>PVIC010054816.1:0-11431 GCA_004025085.1 Thryonomys swinderianus | reverse complement strand
TCAGGCTGGCCCTGAGCTTACTATGGTGCCCAGGCAAGCCGCCGCGAACTCAGCAATCCTCCCGTCTCTGCCTCCCGAGTGCTGGGATTACAGGCGTGAGCCACCACGCCCAGCATTATATGTGGTAACCGGGGATCGAACTCAGGTCCTTACGCTTGCGAGGCAGGCGCCGGAACCACTGAGCTAACCCTCCGGCCCCAAACAGGAATTTTGACTCTAACTCTTTTCCGGGGAGGTGGGTTAAGGTATCAGCCTTTTACCCCAGGCGGTTGGAGCCTTCTTTAGAATATCTGATGGCTCCTTGTTTGGAATTTTAATGAGCTATTTATCTTATATGGGTGGGGTAGCTTTTCTCCGGCAGCAGTAACCTCCAAGTTGATTTTTGTTTTATTTTAAGGGCCAGTCCTATCTATCTGCCTACATATGTCTAGCTGGCTTTTCTACCTATAATAGTACCACTTGAGCTAAATCCCCAGCCCAACCCCAGTTTTTTTGTTTGTTTGTTTTTGTTTTTTTGAGACTGGGTCTCGCTTTGTAGTTCAGGCTGGCCCTGAGCTCACTATGCAGCCCAGGCAAGCCTCGAACTCAGCAATCCTCCTGCCTCTGCCCCCCCAGTGCTGGGATTACAGGCATCAGCCACCATGCCCGGCCCGACCCCAGTTTTTATAATGATTATTTTATACCGAGAATATTTGAAACTCAACAGCTATGGCTACTTTGCTTATCTGAATAAAGGCAGAAACTTCAGCAAACAGGATTCCCACACATTCTGTCTTTGAGAGTGGAAAGAGATCAAGAGTAAATCAGCCAGCTGGGTATGTTGACATACACATGTAATCCTAGCACTCAGGAAGCTGAGGCAGGAAGGTCGCCAAGAGTTGGAGGCCAGGTTGGGCTACATGGTGAATTCAAGGACAGCCTGGACTACCTAAAGAGACTTAGTCTCTAAAACAAAAACAAAAAAAAGAGAGAGAGTAAATCTAGCCTAACTCCCATCATCCCTGGGGAGTTTTCTGCTCCAAGACAAAGGACCATTCATCCCTTTTAGAAAAGCAGTGTGCAAACATCATCTCCCTTTTGTTCTCCTGAACACTCTATTTGTCCTCTCTGAAGACTTCCATTTGTTCTTTTATAGGGGCCTTCTTGCTCCCATCCTTTTCCCACCACATTAGGTGTGGTACATGTCTTACCTTACCTGTTTTGCTCTGCTATACCATAATGCCTAAAACTGAGCAGAGCAATGAAGGTGCCTGCCTGCAATCCCAGGTACTTGAGAGGCTGAGGCAGAAGAATCTCTTATTCAAAGCAGAAGAGCAGACAACATGAGAGAGGGAGAGGGAGAGGAGGGAGGGAGATCACATACATCAGAGAGGAAGCAGAGGTAAACTCCCCTTCTATGATTTCCATTAATCTATTGATGATGGTGGAATCCTCATAATCCAAGCATTCCCCGTTTGACCCCCTCTCTAATACTGTGGCATCAGAGTTAAGTTCCCCATACTCATTATATACCCTGTGTTGGCCTCAAACATGCAATAATCCTCCTGCCTCAGCCTTCCAAGTGCTAGGATTACAGGTGTCGCCACCACATCCTGGTTTGGTGTTTCTGACTTCCTATTCCCACTCCCATCTGATCTTGACCTTTCAACTTCTGATGCTGTGAGTTTTAACTTTTTATTTTCATAAAGTTAGGTGCCTCTTGTATTTGCCTATAGTTATAAAAACTGACTAATACACCACCCACTTTGAACGTTCCTCATTGAGCACTCAGGAGTGTTGGTGTCACACACAAGCACCATCTCTTTTCTCTTGCTAAGCTACTTTTGGTCAGTTTAATTTGTAAGTCTTCAGGTACAGATCATAAGAGGGTAGGGGGAAAACTATTTTCTTAACAAGATTGATTTGCATGGACTCTTGTTTCCCCCTCTGGTTCTCAAAAGAGCCTGGGGCCCCTGGCCCCTCTGAGGTCCCAGATGACCTCTTGATCCTAAGACATTAAGCCTCTTATAGGGTGAGGGGGCGCTCCCTGACCCTGTTCCTAGGTGGAGTCTACCTCCCTTCCTCTCCAGATGTCTCCCAACCTTGGAAGAGGAACTGCCAGGGACAATGCCTTGTACCAGAGCACATCCACAAGACTGTTATTTATCTTTCCGGAATTTAGAATCTAAACTAAAGCCCAGGCACTCTTTGTCAGACAGTGGCCTTCAGCAAGGGGACATTGGTGTATCCCTTCATCCCTTTCACGAGCAGCCAGGCATGGTGGAACAAGCCTATAATCCCAGCACTTGGGAAGCTGAGGCAAGAAGATTGCCACAAATTGGAGGCCATTCTGGGCTGCATATCAAGTTCAAGCCCAGCCTAAACTGCATAGGGACACCCTGTCTCAAGAAAAAAAAAAGTCTCACAAGCAGAATGAGTTGCAGAAAACCCTCTTCCTTTTTCCAACCCGATAGCTCTTGTTTATTGAGTTAGGTAACCCCATATCTCCCCATCCCAAGCTCTTGAGGAGGAGAGGGTCTTGTGACATACGAGGCCACCTTTCTCATACTGAGCTGGAACTTGTGACACCCTTCAGTCTGCTGGGAACAGGAAGGGTCCCCAGCTGAGGCAGGTGTGGGGAAGGGTCCTGCTTCCTGAGTGTTAGATGGGTATTTTGAGGTGCAGGAAGCATCCTGGCTGTTGGAATAGCATCCCCGGCACCAAATTGATCTACACAGACTTGCAAATTAGCCATAAGGACACAGCTCAGGGTGGGAAAATGTGGTGCTCCGTGCAGAGATGACCTCCCCAACCTCTGCCCCGGCCCCTCTGCAATACCTGGAGGACTCAAAGGAACAGGAGGGAACCAAAGGCTTTGAGTGTCATTAGTCCTCAAGGTAACATTAGGACATGAGGCAACCGGGCTGGACACAGAGCAGAATGAGGTGCAAGGATCTTTGTTCAGAAATGACTAAGAATTTCAAGACAAGCAGTGATCCATGCTTGTAGTCCCAGCACACTGGGAGACTGAGGCAGGAGGATCGAAAACCTGGAGTCCAGCCTGGGTGATTTAGTGACTTAGAGAGACTCTGTCTCAAAATAAATAATAATTAAAAAGGCAGGGGATATAGCTCAGTGCAGATAGCCTGAGTTCAATCTCCAGTATTGTAATGGAGTTTCTTGGTTGCTGGGGACTCCTTCTAGAGGTCTCTTCTAGGTTCCTTTTGTCCTGAGCAAAGAACAGAACAAATCAGGTACAAAAGGTAGTGGGGGTTTACATTTATTAAAGATAGAAAAAGAAATGTGCTCTGCAGGTGTAGGCCAAATAAAATTAGAAGAAGTGGGGCTGGAGATTTAGCTCAGTGGTTCCAGCGCCTGCCTCGCAAGCGCAAGGCCCTGAGTTCGATCCTGGTAACCACATACAATGCTGGGCGTGGTGACTCACGCCCACCAACCATCAATACCACATACCACAGTGCTGGGCGTGGTGGCTCACACTTGTAATCCCAGCACTCGGGTTTGCTGAGTTCCAGGTTTGCCTGGGCTACATAGTGAGCTCAGGGCCAGCCTGAACTACAAAGCGAGACCCTGTCTCAAAAAAAAAAAAAAAAAAAAAAAAAAAATAGAAGAAGTACACTCTGCGGGGTGAGATCAGTCTATTGTGAAGCAGAGATCGACAGTGGCCATCTTTTATATCTCCCCCTCCTCAGGCTGAGGTCGGGTCCAGGCCATCCTATCAAAAGCCTGTTACATTCTTGCCAGAAAAATTGAAGATAGAATTTTCTGATTGGCCCCAAGTGCAAGGCTTTGGGAAGTATTTTGCCAGGTGTCCTGGAACTCTGTGACTAACAAGTCCTACCCACTTGCCTAGTCAGCAGTTTTCCACACCCAAATCCCCTGCTACCCCCCCCCCCCCACTCACACACACACACACAATTTCAGGAGACTAGCAAAGAGTCAAATGGGGTGGGAGGCTTCCCTGTGAGCACATAGATCTCAACCCAAGAAACCACCATGTGGCCAGCTCAGGGCAGTCACCCCCTTCCAATTTATACACTTCTCAAAGCATGGATGTGAAAGGAAGTACCTGTCACCTGCACAATCCCAGGTTCATAGGAGGCGTAAAATTAGTTTTGTTCCCTTTTCCTTTCTTGTTCCACATGAACACTGATCCCTTCAGGAGAAATGAATCTTCTTGGAGAGTGCAATGCCTGGCACACAGTGGATGCCCAACAACTGTTCTCAGGTTCGTTGTTCAGCCCTTGCTGAACCTAGAACCAGTCTGAAAGGGGACAGGCCTGGCAGCTCTATCACTCCATGTCCTACTTTTTCTCAAGTCCTCATGCCCTTTGCCTTGACGCCAAATTCCTATTTCTACCCCAGGGATCAGGCTGTTCACCTCTCTAGTTTCTTCGCACCAGCAAGTGGGATCTTAGCCACAGGCTGACTTCTTAGGCCCCAGCTGCATACTTCAGATGGGGCTACATCCTCTCTCCACCCCCTCCCCGCCACCTGGCCACTGGCAAGGACCAGTTTACTTTCAGCTTCTGTGAGAGCAACTGTCAGCTTCAAGCATCTGTGAGAAGTGGCAGGACCAGTCCTTCTGAGCCTGACTTATTTCCCTGAACAGTGTGCTCCTGGCTCGTTTATGCTGTCAGAAATAACAGGATCTCATTCTTTTAATGGCTGAATAGTGTTCCGTTGTGTATAGACTCCACACCCTCCTTACGCATTCATGCAGCAGTGGTCAGATACAAGGACGCAGTCGGGTGAGGGAGTAACTCCTACTGGTTTCAAGTACAGCAAGAGGGCTATGGTTGATGACAGCTGTAGTTACTTCCGAACAGTAGGCCGGGCATGGTGTCACCCACCTGTGATGCCTGCACTGGGAGGCTGAGGCTGCAAGGTGGCCCTTCAAGCCCATGTCTGGGCAATTTAGCAATTGATCCAGGACTTGTCTCAAACTTACACATATATATAAAATGACTGGAAATGTAGCTTAATGACAAGGCTTTGAGTTCAAGCACCAGTACTACAAAAGAAAACATTTAAATACTCCTAACACACACACACACAAATGGTGTCTGAGGAGGATTGCTGAGTTCGAGCCTTACCTGGGCTACATAGTGAGCTCAGGGTCAGCCTGAACTACAAAGCGAGACCCTGTCTCAAAAAAACAAAAACAAAAACAATGGTGTCTGAGGTAACAGATATGTTAATACGTACTGCATATTTGTATTGCAATGTCCCTCTGAGCCCCATCAATACGTAGTCATTGTGCATCAGTTTGAAAAAGAGGATGTGTGAGAGGCTGCCCCTTGCTGAAGCAAGAAAATACAAACCTTTATTAGCCCATCACAAATTCCCAGAACATAACGTGTTTTGCATAGGGCAGACCCGGACGGAGACCCAGGCTTCTCTCGGTTCACTCGCCTCCCAGTAAGCCAGGACCTGAGCACCACAGGGTGCGGCTCAGACACCTGAGTCCTCTCCCTGGCTCCAGACTCATCTCTGGCTCTATTCACCGAGGTGGTCTTTCCCACCCCTTCTGCTAACTCGACTTTGCCTCATTATTATGCTAAAAGACTCCTTTCCATTCTGTTTGGATTAGAAAGACAAAGGTGGGGAGCGATCCAGAAAACCTGCAGGGCCCCTGTAATTAGAAGCCACAGCAGATCCAGAGTAGTTGCCCCTACCTGCAAAATGGTCCTGGAAAATTACAGATGGTTCATTAGATTTGCCCCCCTCCTAAGCACGAGCGTCTGCCAGGTGCCTTGTTGATGGAACACCGAGCCACCTCAGCTGTCCAGCCTCGGAAACAGGACCTGCGTCCTGAACACGGGTGCCCCCTTGCTGCCATCTCCTGGAGGATGGCCCTCACTGGCGAAGACACTGGGCCATTCTTTCCCTGGGCTGGGTTTAGGGGCCATTTCCCAGAGGCTGACAGGGAGCCCTCTCCTCTCCTGTCTCTGCTGTCCCCCAGTTTGGGCCGCCACACAGTTGGGAGGAGGAACACAGAGGCCTCCCATGGGCTGTGTGCCTCCTCCGAAAGCCCTGAGGCACCAGCCCCCAGGGGAGAAGGCCCTCTGAGCAGTCCCACTCCCTCCTTCTGCCAAGCAGCCTGCGTGGCGCGCAGGGCCCCAGGCCAGCTGGGCACCGGAAGCTGCTTGCCACCGCCCGCAGACTTTCGGCTGGATCTGCTTTTGAGTACAGCAGAGCTGGAGGAAGACAGCCAGCAAGTGACAGGGAGGCCACAAGCCGGGGTCCGTGTAGGGGAAGCGTAAGTACAGACTTCAGTCCCGATGACAGGGCCCCTCCAGGCCAATGTGCTGCAGGCCGGCTGGCGCAGAGCAGGCCCTGGCTCCAGATGGAGATGGAGAAGATGCACTATTCCCAGAGAGGCTGAGTCCAGAGGCCTTGGCACGGGCCCCGCAGCTGCCATCTCCGAGAGGCCATCAAAAGGAGGCGCAGCGTGGGAGCTGGGCCTTCAGGGGGCCACCACGGGGCCTGCCAGGAGGCCATTGCATTTTGGCAGGAGGAGAAAACGTTTTTTGCTCACAGAGAAGGTGGAGAGAAAGCTGGGCAGCCAACCCTTGCCAGTCTTCAGGGGGCAGAGAACAAAACCCTTTTCTCTCCAGGTCCTCAAACCCTCTGCCAGCCCGGGCCACTGGTTAGTCCTTTCCCAACTCCCTTGGCACCAGGAGGTGTGGCGGCGGGAGCTGCCCAGGCTCATTGAGGAGCAGTCCTGAATGGGCCAGGCTGACGCTTTGCATTCGGGGACCTGGACCTGCCACCTGCTCATAGGCTGCAAACACGAGATCCCTTTAAAATAACCCAGGGAGACAGTGCTTTACTTACAAAAGGCCAGGTGCAGAATGGTGCAGGGCAAGCGCTGGCAGCAGGAGGAAGGGCACTATTTATACACACTGGCTTTCCTGTGCATAAAGTGCATCCGGAAGGATAAACAAAACTTGTGCTGCTTGGATCTCTTCCGGGGAAGGGAAGCTGGCTGCTCTGGGAAGAGAGGAGAGGGCGGGACTTATCCAAACACAATCTTAGTTCAACTGAATGTCAGTCTCCTTATCCACAATCAGGGAACAGGGAGGTAAACAGTCATCAGAACGGTTAACTCATTTATTTACTTTGGCATCACTGGGGGTTGGAACCCAGGGTCTTGCTCGGGTTAGACAAGCACTCTATCACTGAGCTATATTCCCAGCCCCTTACTTTTATTTTCAGACAGGCTCTTGACAAGTTGCCTACTCTGGTCTTAAGCTCAAAATCCTCCTGCTTCAACATCCTGACTCCATTGTATTACAGGCATGCACCACCATGTCCAGCAACTGCTGATATTTTTTGAGACAGTCATCCTCTGGCATTTGTGAGAAACATGTTTCTGAACTCCCAGATGCCAAAACCTAAGAATTTTCGTTTTTTATTTAAAAAAAAAAATAGCATAGCACTGGGCTGGGCATATGGCTCAGCAGTAGAACCCTTAACTAGCACATTCAAGGCTTTGGGATTAAGCCCTAATATAATCCCTTTTGCAAAAAGTGAGCACAAAGAGAGTTAACACGGACAAGGCAACAGCAGGATACCCGCAACAGCATGCCACAGCTTAGTAGACTTCAGGAAGTACCCTGGAGCCTAGAGGACAGCACCTGTGCCCGCTCAGAGAAGTCCTTTCACACCAGGGGATCCGGAAGAATCACCCAGTTGGAAGCGAGAATGGTGGGTCTTGGACCAGAGTGAGTCCCAGGGGCCCCAGGACATTTATAGAAACTAGAAAACAAAATGAGCAACCTTCCTGGAGCCGAGTGTCAAGGGAAAATCAGAATAGCATGACTTCTGCGGATGCCTTTAGAAGGCTGGGGCCAGCCCCTTGCTGGTCATGGCAGGGCGTGTGGGTCGGGGCCCCGGGCAAGGAGCTTCTGGTCAAAGCCATCAACCCAAGGGAGCGAATGTGTGTGTCCCTCCAAGCCTGGCACCCACTGAGACAAATCCCTTTTCAAAAAGCCCCAGCCCATCCCAGGCTCAGCATCCCCTTGTTCTGCATACACACTCTGTACTAGAGTTCAGCAAGGCTGTGGGCCTGCCAGGGGGTCTAGAGCAACTCTCAGCACCATTAATTTTATTTATTTTTATTTATTTATTTTTAGATCTCACTATGTCATTCAGACTGGTCTTGAACTCACTACTTAGCCTGGGTTAGCCTTGAACTCATGGCAGTCCGGCTGTTATAGCTCCCCAAGTGCTAGGATTACAGGCTTGCACCACCACAAGTGGGTTCAGTGCTGCTGTGTCGGTCCGAAGATAAATTAAGAATTAGGTGTAGGAGCACATGCTTGTGATCCCAGCACTCTGGAGGCTGAGACTGGAAGATTGAGCTCAGGCCAAGATGGGCTACATAGCTAGAAAGTGGAGGAAGAAAATGAGGAGGAGGAGGAACAAGAAGAGAAGAAAGAGGAAGAGGAAAAGGAAATGCTAGGCACCAGAGAGGTTAGGAGCAAATTGCTCTCTTCTCTTGGAGTCCCCACTCTGCCACTCCTTAGCTATGTGACCTGACAGTCGAAGCTTTTCTTTGTCTATGAATGGGCACAAATGATAAAACCAGCCACCGGGCTGTAATCCCTGCATTCTGCAAGATGGAGGCAGAAGGATCACAAGTTCAAGTCGAGCCTGGGCGAATGAGCAATTTAGAGAGACCCTGTCTCAAAACAAAAGCTAAAAAGGGTTGGGGATATAACTCCTTGTGGAAGCCCTGGTTTCAATCCCTGGTATCTGGTGAAAAATAGCAACTGCCTTGTATATTAAATGACATAAGCCGTAGATGATGTGTAAAGCATCCATTGCAAATGCCTGGCAGAGGAAAAGGGAAAGGGCATTTCGAGATGGGAAATGGAGGTTGAGGTGGGTCTGGACTGTGCTTCCCCAGCGTGCAGGAGACTGGGGTTCCATTCCTAGAGCCACAACTACAAAGAGCAAAGAGACTCCCAGCAGCACCGCAGGGAGGTCTAGAAATATCCTACAGCCAGGTGGAACTTGAATGGAGCCTTGAAGCTGATCTCGGAGGAGAGGCCTTGCAAGGAGAGAATCCGTGGTGGCAAAGGCAGGAAGTGGATGGATGGTTCATTTCTGTATCTGTGAACCAGGCCAGGAAGCTGAGGGAGCTCAAGAGTCAGGACCCCTTACTGGCAGAAGCTCTAATTTTGTTTTTGTAATTGTATAATTACAATTAAATTTTCTTAGGAATACCTTCCTTGATTTTATAAGCTTCATGATCTCATAAAATCTGAATCCATCTTTACTAAAAGGAATAAAATGGTAACAGTAGGGGGCCGGAGGGTTAGCTCAGTGGTTCTGGCGCCTGCGTCCGCAAGCGCAAAGTCCTGAGATCCCCGGTAACCACATGTAATGCTGGGCGTGGAGACACGCCCACCAACAATCAACACCGCATACCACAATGCCGGACGTGGTGGCTCACGCCTGTAATCCCAGCACTCGGGAGGCAGGTACAAGAGGATTGCTGAGTTCGCGGCAGCTTGCCTGGGCACCATAGTGAGCTCAGGGCCAGCCTGAACTACAAAGCAAGACCCTGTCTCAAAAAGCAAAAAAAAAAAGGTAACAGTACTTATCACAGGAGTAATTATAAAGATTGAATGAGATAATATACTTAATGATTTAAATTAGTGCCTAGCACAGAGAAAGCCCTGAGTAATATACAGTGGCTACTTCTTTGGAACATAAAAGAATAGAGGTTACTTTCCTCATTTTCTTTTTTTCTTTTTTTTTTTTTTTTTTTGAGACAGGGTGTCACTTTGTAGTTCAGGGTGACCCTGAGCTCATTATGTAGTCCAGGCAAGCCTCGAACTCAACAATCTTCCTGCCTCTGCCTCCCAAGTGCTGGGATTACAGGTGTGAGCCACTACACCAAGCATTGTGGTATTTGGTATTGATTGCTGGTGGGCATGAGTCACCACAGCCAGCATTGTATGTGGTTACCAGGGATCGAACAACAGACCTTGCACTTGCGAGGCAGGCCCCAAACCACTGAGCTAAAACTCCGGCCCAACTTTCCTCATTTTCTTCCTTTAATGTATGGCCACTTTAGAAAACTCAATTTACAAACCTAGTGTGGTGGTACACATACATAGTACTTGCACTTGGGAAGCTGAGACAGGAAGATCATGGAGGCCAACTGAGGGCCAGGGATTTAGCTCAAGTGGTGCCATGCCTGCCTTGGAGAATTTGAGGCTCTCCCCAGCTACATAGTGAGTTCAAGGCCAGCCTGAACTGCACAATGAGTTTGTCCATTAACAATAACAACAACAAAAAAGGAACTCATTATACAAAAACTAAAATGTGGAAGAGAGGAAAACCCAACAGGCAATGTCCCTAGTTGCAGAAAGACCCAGCGACCAGTGTCAGAGCCTTCACAACTTTAGTTGAAGTCGGAAAAGCAGTGATCCATCATGCAGACACAACGATTGAGATCTTATAAGTACTTTGAGATCCTGAGAAGACAGTCCCAGCAGAGGACAAAGGAAGAAATGTAATTTCAGTAGTTTCTCCTGTTATTTCAAAGCACCGGAGGCCAAAAGACCCCATTCACAGGGGACCTGAGGGACTGGCCTGCTTCCCAGCCAGACCCCAGTTCCCTTTAGCCTCTTTCAAACTTGCCTGGTCCTCTTAGAAACTCCTAAAATTTCAGCCTGATCATTCCCCAAGGGCAAAGCCCACAATCCAACTGATCGTCACCGGAGGAAGGAGTACTTGCCTGCCTTGGTCTTCAGGGACTTCAAGGAGATGAGCTCACCCTAGACAAGGCTGAGGACTGCTGGGCATCGGCCCCGGGGCACACAGTACACTGGGCCAGAGTGCACAGTGTGTCCGACAATGCCAACTGGTCCATGAAGGTCCCTGAAATCATGTCCCTCTCCCAGTTCCTAGTAGGGCAGCTCCCAGGGGACACCCTGGAGCCAGATGTTCCAAGATGCTGGAGGACTTGGCCTGAACTCAGAGGTCTCAACTGCTTGCCCCCCAAGGAGGGAATATGCTCTGGGATAGAAGCCCAGGCAGCCACGTCATTTTAAAGGCTGCAGAGCCCAGAGCTGTCCCTGGTCCCAGAGTAAGGCAGAGAACACTCTGAACTGCAACTCAGCCCAACCAGGAAACAAGATCACAGCTCAGTGTGGAAGTAACTGACCCTCACAGAGCACAGACTTAGGAAAAATCCTTTCCATGTGGAGTTACCTTTCCCGGGCTGTTGTAATACATGGCCACAGCCTGAGAGGCCTAAGACAGAGTTCTGAAAGCCAGAACCAAATTGTTTGGGCCAACTGCCCCACAAAGGCTCAAAGGGAGGACGCTTCCTTGCCCTTTCCAGTTCCTGGTGGTTTCTGTGTTCCTGGGCCTGTGGCCATGTCACTCACGGCTGTCCCAGTCCTCACAT
>PVIC010054815.1:0-11431 GCA_004025085.1 Thryonomys swinderianus | reverse complement strand
CTCCCGAGTGCTGGGATGACAGGCGTGAGCCACCACGTCCCGCATTGTGGTATGCGGTGTTGATTGTTGGTGGGCGTGTCTCCACGCCCAGCATTCTATGTGGTTACCGGGGATCGAACTCAGGTCCTTGCGCTTGCGAGGCAGGCGCCGGAACCACTGAGCTAACCCTCCGGCCCTGTACATGACATATCTTGATTCCCATGTTTTCCTCTCATTCTGTTTTCCTCTTTCAATCCCTCCAGCCCCCCATCTACACAAGATATGTTTCCAATCTATTTCAGAAACATCAGAATTGAACAAGAAAATTGGGGGTTTATCTCTTCACAACATATTTTAGGGCCACTTTTTATATTAAAAATGTGTTCATTTCCCCTTGATTTTATTCTCCAACAATCTAATCATCTGCCAGCAGCAAACTGTGATACTTATGATCATTCTGCAATACATTTACCTGTGGTCAATGGCTCATTAATAAAATTGGTCTACCATTTTGGTGGGTACCCTTGAATATTTTATTGCAATCTGAATTTAGGATTTGTTGATTTAGGTAAAAGAACAGGGTTAAGAATAATCTTATTTGAAATATCTCACTTATACATTAAGTTAGGAGTATTTTTCTTAGAATTCAAAGCTACTAGGAAATACCTTTAGGTCGAAACCTTATAAATAATTTAAAGATGTCATTTTTTTGTATTCTGAATTTAAACTTTATAAATTATATACATGTAAAAGTTAGTGTATTTTCTATTTCAACAGCTTCTAACTAGCAAATATATATTTACATCAAAAGTTTAACTTTTCCACCCTTTAAAGTGGCTATATCTTCTCTGACTGCTCTAATAACTGTTATTTGAATCTTGTAAATACATCAAGTAATTCTTTGAATTTTCATTCTGATAGATTAATATATAAAAGTTACATTCCTTAAAACAGATCAGTGCTTTCATTTTCATGATTTAAACTTTTTAAATATTTTTTTAATTTTTTGAGACAGGGTCCCGCTTTGTAGTTCAGGCTGGCCCTGAGCTCACTATGCAGTCCAGGCAAGCCTCGAACTCAGCAATCCTCCTGCCTCAGCCTCCCGAGTGCTGAGATGACAGGCATGAGCCATCATGCCCAACATCACGTTTTAAACGTTTGAATACCTATAAATTATATCTGCTTTTCAGTAGTTCGTGAACAAACACATCTGTGAATAATCTTTGTTAAAGACTTGACAGAAAATCATGAGTTTTCTACTTTGTTCTTTTCGATGAAGATCTAGTAAGTGAAAAATCACTTTATCTCTTTTCACCAGGAAGCTTTATTCCTTCCCCGGCTCTGTGAATCCTTTTCAAAGCTCCTCTCCTCTCTGTATTGATCTTTCTCCCCTACTTTCAAAATCCATTTTCATAATTAAAAAATAGAATTTTCAGATAAATCTAATTGCTACAAAGTAATCTCAGAATATTCTTTACAACAATAAATTTTTAGTTTTTTTAATGTTGCAACATGTATGGTACATGTTAAGCACACATTATGATAACATTCATCATAGAGAATCCTTTGCACCTATAGAAGGCAATATATGTTAAATAGGAAAAAGTTCCATAGTTTTAAAAATTTCTCCTTCTTTCTACATACTTTTTAGCACTCTGGGAGAAAATACCTAAATATCATCCCTATAGACGTAAAGTCTTCTTAAAAGTAAGCATAAAAATAAGTGAAAATTTATAGTGAAGGTTGGGTTGATGGGAATGCTTTACCACAACCACAGATCTCGTTCTTGGTTCCTAGATTCCAAAGGGTGACACATATGATGATTTAAACTTTTAAAAATTTAAAAAATGTAAAACTAGTCACTGTATTTAACAGTGAGTAGTTCATGATATTTGCGGAGCAAGGATTGCAAAGATTAATATTCCTAGAAATATGACAGGGTAGTTTTGTTGTAAAGACATTTTTGTCTCAGTTACTTGGATGGTTGGTTATTAATAACTTAAAAATTGGTGCTACTCCATGGAGAATTACCCTAAGCGATCCCACTGGGAGGCTGCTTAACTTAACACCCATCCTCTTCCTACATCAGGCAATCGGCTACAAGTTGACTGGCCTGGTTGTGTGTTTTATAGTTCCCTGTCCTATGGGTAGATTAACTCTGGGTAAAATGTAACAGAGCTTTCTATAGGGCCTCTCTGAAGCTACAGAGCAGGTGACGCCATATTATTATCTTTCTTTCTTTTCCAAGTACTGCTGCTCTTCATCTTCTTCTCTTGAGACCAATCCCCCAAAATTCACATAAATACAGGGTGATACCAGAGAGAGTGATATTTGAGTCCCCCAGGAAACCATGTCTTCTTGCAGACATACAAAGACATTGGAATGGGAACATTAGAAAACAACACAAACAGCCCTCTATTATCCAACAGAAGATGCCCTCAGATGCACCCTTTTGGAATATAGTCACTCTCTCTCTCTCTCAGAAGCCCAGATTGCATTAAAAATTGGTGCAGAAGAGAGATGAAGCATTCGCAAAAGCCACCTGACCCCCCGGCAGCACCAGCTGCCCGCCAAATTCAGGCGCCATCTTGGATTCTGAGTTCAGTCAGGTGACATCACAGGAACAACACCAAACCACATATAATGTTAAGAACCAGCTGTGCCCAGACAATCCAAAAAATTAGGAGAAATATTAAATGGTTAATGTTTTTAGCCATTCAACTTATGAGTGATTTGTTATACTCATAATTGTAAGGGAAATCAATTTAAGAATCCTAAAATGTTGAAAAATATATTAATAAAAAGAGATAATTTCTTTCTTCTAAAGAAAAATTCTGCACAACTGCTACTATATTACCCTATATTAAATCCTGCTAATTATCAGAATTTATGAATCTCCCAGTCTCTCTTTTACACATGGTTATTTAGAGGTTCCAATTTCTCCTTGTTAGTATTGCTAACAAGCCCAGTCAATTCACTAAGTCCTGGAAAATTCTGTCTACACTTTTTTGCACCTCGTTTCTAAAATCTGATATCAGTTTTAGTTTTATTCTAGCTATTTTTGCCTGACTCTTGAAACTGAGCAATAAATCCATTCTCCTTCCAATGTAATGGGTTTGTGCATCAACCTTTGCTGTACAAGTGTTGAATTCGGTCTAGTGTACTGAGAACTTCTCTCCCTTCTTTCTTTATATTTGGCAAAATAAAAATATGGATATTGAAACCATCTGGATATTTATTACAATAATTTTAACTCTTTCAGAAATATATAATTATATTATTCCTGAACATTTTTTTAAGATAAGGGAATTATGAGTCTGTCATTTTATATTTCCTTTTCCTCGAGGAACTGAACAACACTAAGAAAAAAATCTATCTCAACACATTAAGAAGTCTAACAAATTTATAGCTCTACATAATAAATGCATGCATACCTATACATATGTGTACATGTAAATGTATAAAATTAAACAGATAAATACTAAGAGGCAAATAGGCATGTTTTACTATCTCAGACAGTTTTTGTTTTCTGTTATATATATTTATATATTTTTCTATATATAATAGTATATTTAGTATACACACACAAACATACTTGATATTGATCTTTCTAAATTTATCCATCTATAAAATGCTGCCTACTTTTGGGGAATGAATATTCCTAAAGTTTCCGGTGGCTACAATATATTTCTGGTCCAAATATATAAATAAGGAACAAATAATCCGAGTAAAATTGTCTGCCAGCATCAGCTTGGAGCAGAGGCACTATCCGATTGAGGAGCAAAGACTGCACTGTGAGATCCCTTTAAAAGCAGGGCTGAAGCAGTAAACACATCTTTCAGACATATTTTTCCCCAGTCAAAGCGTCTCTTACCACATTATCTTGTCAACTCGCATGAGGTTTAGATGGATCAATAGTTATAGATGGAACTTCTAAGGAACACCTGGCCATCCACAGGTGACATGTTAATTAAATAGGTAACATTCCTCCTCTTAATGTATAGTCACTTAAATGTAGGTGGTTCTTTCAGATTCTTTCACCTCTGATTTAATACTTTTCATAGCTTGAAGGCTGAAAGTGTCCAAAAAAAAAATCTGGTAAAACGTCATATTTTTGGAATTGTTACTGGTGACATTTTAGCTTAAAAAAAAGAAAATGCAAATTTTCCCTTTGATCATATTTGGCCTTTCTGCATGTGTAGCTCATTGCATAAGAATAATGTATGTTACTGACTGTTACAACAGGTATTTTGTAGCAACTTGCTTTGGGAAAATGCAAATGAAACATCTTATCTATAACTTCTTCAGTGAAGCCTCACGCCAAATGTCAAGCTGGCTAGTTTACAGATCTCCAGGGCAGGAACAGTCTGGAATTAGCAGCTGCAACCCCACAAAGGGAAAATCACCTTTCGTCTAACGTAGGGTTTATTGTCCTATGTGCAGAATCAAACAAGAGGAGGGTGTTGTCCTTTACCAAACTATCTGGAAATAATCCTCATTGACATGATTAAGAGAGATTTTATAAATGGTACACATATCTCAAATCTTTGTTCATGTATTTTGGATATATTTGTAATCACTTTTAAAAGACAAAGCTGATTTTATTCCAAATGAAACATTACATTATTTTTAAGTGTGAAAGTGCCTATTTGTTTTCCCATATGTGCTCTACCTTTGTATTTTGAAGTCTCCTCCCCCTCAGCCATAGGCAATGAATGGTATAAACATAGAAATACAAAAAACAGGTACATCTACTGGTTCCTCAATATAAAGGCGAATTACCTTTTGTGATGATTTGTTACTCTAACTACGCTGTCTCGAAAATTTAGATTTTATGTTACATACTGGATCGTTTTCCATTCATTTTCCTACTTCCTGTCTTCTTTTTAAAAGAAATTCAGCGCTAATTTCATCCCAAATAAAACGTGAAATTATGTTTTTAAGGAGGGATTGATAACTACTTTCTTCACACCCAGAAAATGCCTATTTATGTCTGGTCTGTGTAGAGTCTGAACGGCATTGAGTCTGTAAATATTTATGTCTTAGATGGTACGATTCTTTCATTCGTATACATATAAGCATTTTCCATTTTAGTATAAAGAAATATACAGAGTCCGCCAAAAAATGTATACATACCTCAGGAAAAGAAAAATTGTACAATATGTGTACCATTTATAAAATCTCTCTTAATCATGTGTTTTCAACAGGTGATGTTACCCTTGCACGAGGTCCCTGGAGGATGTCGTACGTCCTGGAAAACCGACTACACTGCTGGCCCTTAAAGAAGAAGCTGAAAACGGTGTGCAGCTCAGTGACCAAGATTACCCAGGCAGCACTGCGCTCTACTAATAAGTGTCCGGAAGCTCCCGGCTCCGCTCTGAGCATCTCTCATAACTGTAGAAGCCAAAGGCAATTTGTACGGAATCTCACCGTGTCTCAGTAAACTTAGTATTAAAATATTTCTGTAAGTTTTCTTTTCCTGAACGGAGTCTACATTTTTGGTGAACTCTATTTATATATACAAAGTATTTTAATCTGTAACTGAGTACATACATATGCATATGCCCATATTCCTGAGAGCAAAATACGTAACTTATGTATCGGACAAAGTATACTTGCCTCAAATATAAATTTATGATGCTAAAAAGTGTTTCAAATAAATTATATTTCTAGGAAAACATATTTTTCTTCTTCACCTAGGAATATTTAACTCAGTGCTGAAGTTGTGTCGCATGATTTTTATTTGTGTGAGGCTAACTAGGGACCCTCGAACACAGCAGTACCAGTTTCATTGTGACTTCTGAACATTTAACATCAAAGATCGATACGATTGAAGTGGGTCTGTGATGCAGGTTCTTGCATCTTATAGTTTAAGAAGAAACGAACCCTAAACAAAACCTCCTGAATTACAACAGATACCGCGAGTTGACTGATTCCAATTAATTTTAAATAATGTGTGGGTTGTTATACTTTTGTAAAAGCCTGAATTTTGTCTCCTTGCTTTGTCATAATATCTGCACGTTAGCCAAACATCTGTAGTTTTGATTAATTCTTCATGAAAGTACCTAGTTTCTACGTCCTTTTTTAAAATTATTATTTCCAAGGCAGTGGTTCCTTCACCAGCAACCTCTGTAAAGCACATTTTAGCATAAAATAAGCACAAAATCAGTATTTATTTGTAAATATATAATCAAAAGAGCATAAAATCACAACTGTTCCTATGTACTAGATGGGAACTCCGGAAACCTGTAACTTCTGAAATTCAAATTCTTAATTTGCGTCACAACAAATTCCCACGTGGCTGCAGAACGCATGTTACATAACTAACATGCTGCGTGGTCTCTTTCATCCTTGAAATGCTGCTCACCACTGTTTTGTCAGAGAGAAACAACTTTCATTTGCATTTTTAAGTATTAATTTTTGTTCTGCTCCTTGCCATTCAATTAGAAATGAAAGAGACTTTTATCTTTTAACAAGAAAATTACAGTAGGTTGTCAATCAGTTTGTGTTCAATCACTAATGATGATAATGAATTAAAATACATTCTATTTACAAAGAATGAAATCAATAACACTATAAGTTAGCACTGATTGATTGTGACAAATTCTCACTGTGGACGGTAGTAACAACTGGCTGGTGTAATATTTCTGGAAAAATTTCTCAGTACTTACCTTGAATCATTAAAAAGTTTATTCTTTCTCTTCTTTGGTGGCTCCAGCACAATTCTACTACTAGAGATTTCTCATAATGAAACAATCAAATATTGAGGCAAAGGGTTCAGTGCAAAAATATTTATTACAGTAGTCTTCATGATGGTAAAAATGTAGAAAGCAAATTATCTCACATAATTGGAGTTTCAAAGTAAGTGGGGCCATATCTATGTGTCTGATATTTGTATGGCCATTACAATGCTTCCCAGAAAGAAAATGTTCATGGTACAGGATCATGTATTTTAAAAAGTTGCACGATTGCATATGTTAAAAACTTATATTTGTTCACTACCAGAAAAAAATAGAAACTAACCAAAACTACCATAGACACTTTTACACATTAATACATGCTAACTCTGATGCATTTTATTTAAGAACATCTTTTCCCTTAATCTCACATGCTATTGCAAGTGTATCACTTTTTATACACCAAAATTTAAGCAGGTATTGCAACTGCATTGTAGAGGCACACAGAAGTCATCTTAATTCTTTATAAAAAGCAAGCAGCAGGCTGGGGATTTAGCTCAGTGGTTCCAGCATCTTGCCTAGCAAGAACAAGGTCCCTGGTTCGATCCCCGGTAACCCTATACAACAGTGCCAGTTATGGTGACTCACACCCACCAGCAATGAGCACCACACACCACAGTGCCAGGTGTGGTGGCTCACAACTGTCATCCCAGCACTCGGGAGGCAGAGGCAGGAGGATTTGAGTTGGAGGCTTGCCTGGACCCCATAGTGAGTGAGCTCAGGGCCAGCCTGAACTACAAAGCGAGAGCCTCTCGCAAGCAACACATCTACCTTGCAAAACAGAGCAGCCATTTCCAACAGTCTGATACCGATCTAGATCTTCCTGCAGTTCACTTCTTCACAGAAGGTAACATATACGTATGAAATGTTCACAATTTCATTTTGTTTCGATATTGTTGATTCCAGATACTGTACTTACTAGTATTTTGTTTCTCGTGCCTAATACATTTTTAGCACATATGAGACTTGCAATATTATTAAACAGTGACCCAAAATGTTGGGTTTTCTCTGTTCCAATCTCGTGTGAGAGAAATCAGTTGTATATTTGGTCAGTATTTGACAAACATCTTAATATTCATAATCATTTTCATGCCACAAAATCGGTTTCCTTAATCATAAAAAAACAATAGCCTGTCTTGTTGCTTCATAGTCCTCTAACTTTAGGAACGTAGATTACTGAGGTACATTTGGAAACTTTGGCTCTTGAGAAGCCACAATTTGAAAGAAACAAAGTTGCTTTTTGAACAAATGGTTATGACGTTAACACTTTAAATCTTTTTCCTTAATCATGACACATCAGAAGAGATTACAGCGATTGAACAAGTATATTAAAAAATTTTTAAAACTTCACACAGGAATTTCTGATAAACAGTTTTTGTATTTGTGAAGGAACTCATATTTAAAGGGCATATTTTAAAATACAGATGTCTTGTTAATAATTGAATAAATATGTGCTGTTGAAATATATCATTATTTTTTAGAAATCTAAATTATGCATTATTTGAGCATTTTAATATTAATACAATTCTTCATTTATCATCTCAGGTAGATTGAATCAACTATGACAATATTATTTAGTTGTATCTATTTTTAAAAACTTGAAAGTTTTATAGTAGTTTAGTGGTTTTGGTTACTTATATGTTGGCATCTACTCTCAATTTTTCCTTATTCCTTCCTTCTCAAATTGAAAGGGTATGAAAGTTAGTATCTACAGGGATGATTGAAAGATAAAGTGGATGCTTATTTACATTTCTAAAGAAATGTATTACAGTAAAAGACACACTGTCATGGATGTAGTGTGTTCAAAGGATGGGGGGAATTTTTGACATATCTGAAGGAGTTATTAGCAACGTGTCTTTTATGGTAATCGTTGGTAGTTTAAACATTCAGCTAATTTTCTAATTTCTCCTTGCTGATCAAATAAAATGAAAATATTATTAGTGTGCCTTCATCCACCTTACTCTCTATATGATTTCTAACTCTTCCATCAAGGATAAGCGTGTTGAGCCGATCAGGGATAGAGGTAACCACAGTAGATCAACTACAGACCCTCGTGAAAGGAAACCCCCAGAGCTGCTTCAGACAACTGTGCTTGAAGCAAAGGGTTGTATTTTGAGGAGAATTAATGATAATTATCTTTTGCTTTACTGTCTCTTTATAAATATTTGTCTCTTTTTATCATATTTTATAATTACACTTCCAGTTTCACACTTTAGGAAACAAAATAAGAATATCTGAGAAGGGGACCAGCATCCATCTTTTTACAGGAAGTTAAGGTTACTCTAAAAGGCCGTGTAGAAGAGGAAACAGTGTATTTAGAAAGATGTAAATGTGGGCACTGACTATGTAGGTGATAGATATTGGGAAGAAATGAGAAAGTTTTCATGAGTGAAATGTGCATTTCCAGAGTTACACTGTACCACAGCTTGTCTGTTTATACCCATATTTGAAATAAAAGGCAAACAGCTAAAACTAAAGTTGTGTCCATTATTGGCAAGTGCAAGCTTATGATAAATCTGTCTGCAACGGAATGCTGATATTAAAACTGGAACCAGAAATCCATTCTGCTGCCGTGCTGTCATTGGTAAGCTGAGAATTCAGGTCCCCACATATAACGTGACTGTCCCAGGTTCACAAAGCTAGTGGATGGGGCGTATTTATACCTGCTGAGGTTCACATTTTCACCTTTCCCTCACTACTTCTCTCCTCCTGCAAAATCCAGAACCGCTTCCACATGAATCCCTTCACGCAAGTCCTGGGAAGTTTAAACAGAGTCTGGAATCCATGTTGGCATTATGTCTGGAACAATGATCCATCTACTGCGAGACACACAGGGTCCAACAAGATGGGAAGGGTTCTATCCCCAGGCGTCTGCGGCCTTCTCCAAGTCAGGGTCCTCCCCAAGCCCTTTGCTTAGCACGACTTCCGCTTCGATACGACAGGTAACCCAAATTTAATTTGATAAAATATTATTATGTAGCCAAGAGAATGTTCCATCCAAGGACAGACATGCAATCATCTTTGAAAATCAATAGTAGAAATCCCATTTCTATAGGAAGTATAGTTATGATAGCAAGGTTTTTATACGCCATATATTTTCACTTTGGTTTTCCTCCCTACACAATAAACCAAACAGGCAGTTCAGGACTTCAGTTCTTCTCACACAATAAATGTTCATTTCTGCTGTTTTCTTTTCCACTTTTTTACTATAATTCTTTTTTTAATTGAATTCTTTATTGGTACATTTTAATTCTTTCTGATACTTACACATAGATAGTTGTCAGCTAGAATGAGAAAATCCACGGATGTAAGACTGATCTGATATTTCCACAGCATCCTAGTTTATGCATATTATATGCTTTTTCTTCTTTTCCATTTATTTCAAAAATTAAGATGTTCTGTTAAGAATGCCAAAAGCAATCCCTAAGTCAATTTTGTAGTTACGGTCACAAAATCTGACGTCTAAGAATATTTGGAAAGCTCATCATTTTTCTGTAAATATATTTCAGCTCCAGTGTATAAGCTACATTTTGTTCTTAAGTGTAGCCAAGTGCTTCTCATGTATATTATCCTGGTGTTTAATGTTTTCCTTGAGCTCTTCAGGGCCATTTTTCTCAGCCTTCAATCTATATTTCACCTAATGTTTTTTCTCTATTGGGCTCACCATCTACTTTCTAAATTCTTTTGTGAGCTTTCACTGTCAGGAAAATTGTGGTATGTGTGTTATGCCGTTTCCTAACCTTTTAAAACAAGAAGTTTAATTAAAAGGCAAGGCCACTGTAAGAATAAATAAATAAATTTAAAAAAGGATGAACGTGGTGTTTTTTAGGCAACACCTACAAATAAACGGAAAACATTGTGCAATGAGAAAAAAATCAATTAATTTCTACACTGCTTTCAGAACTTTATAACATGTTTCTCAGCCAGGTGTGGTGCTTCATGTCTGTCATCCCAGCACTCGGGAGGCAGAGGCAGGATTGCTGAGTTCGAGGCTTGCCTGGGCTCCATAGTGAGCTCAGGGCCAACCTGAACTACAAAGCGAGACCCTGTTTCTAAATGAATGAATGAATGAATGAATGAATGAATGAATGAATGAAATGTTTCTATGTAAAGACCTTGGTAATATTTTTCTTGAAATACAACTAAGTCCCGATGCAAACATGGGTTCTTAACATTTTTGTTCAAGATAAATATCTGCAGTGTTAGAATCCTAATGAAAACACGTGCTTTTCTTCATTTTTCAATTTGGTGCGTTTCTCACTCTTTGCCCCTGTCAGTCTCACAACGTTTGTAATCACCTTCCCTTGGAGGTGTGGAAGAGAAGCGGGGCAGTTGACGCACAGTTCAGAAGACGCTGTTTTCCTCGCTCTGCCGAGGGACCGTGATCTTTGAAGTGATTTCCGTGGTTTCTCAAAGTGTGGTGTCCTGTTAAACCGCCACCTGGGAAGCTAATCCATTAGGTCGAGCAGCTCTAAGAAGGTGCCATGATGCCCGGGGCAACCTCTCCAGTTTCAATTGTAGCAGCTGCTGGGAGATGAGTTTGGGATGGTCCTTGTTACAGAAATTAGATGGATCAGGAAGTAAACAGAGGCCCCTTTCATCTGACCCAGCTCTGAAACAAGAAGGCGGGGCCGGGGGAATTCCTCCTCTAATCGCTTTACGCTTCGCGGGTCACTTCTCCGAGACTTCTGTCAATGTCTGACGGTCCTGATCTT
>PVIC010054814.1:0-11440 GCA_004025085.1 Thryonomys swinderianus | reverse complement strand
AGCAATCCTCCTGTCTCTGCCTCCCGAGTGCTGGGATTACAGGCGTGAGCCACCACGTCCGGCATTGTGGTATGCGGTGTTGATTGTTGGTGGGCGTGTCTCCACACCCAGCATTATATGTGGTTACCGGGGATCGAACTCAGGACCTTGCGCTTGCAAGGCAGGCGCCGGAACCACTGAGCTAACCCTCCGGCCCTCCCCTTGAATATTTCCTATTTCACAAAATCTATCATACATTCTAGAACTCATTTACATCTACAGGTTCTCATACCAGAGAAAAGATACGGTAAGAATAAATTATTTTCTAATCCAGGAGAAAACACTAGAATTCTTCATATACATTTCTCTTCAGAATCCTTGTTAAATGTGAGGAAAACGTCAGCTGTAGTATATAAACCTACAAATGTTGACCCCACTCAACCAATTCTATGACACATATTACTGAATTATAAATCTAGTAAAACAAGTGAGTATTAGAAAATTTAATAGTTCAACTTTTAAAACATTTTCAGTGAATATTATGTAGAAAGTACTATGTTAGACTTTATACCTAAGGTTATATCATATAAAGCACATAATTTAGCCATTAACTTTCCAAAGTACCATGTGGGGATTCATCCCTTTATAATTTCAAGGCACTATTTAACATATTCCTTTGCACTGCTTACTTATAATCCCTCCTTTTGTTGAAATGTATATGTGTGTGTGTGTGTGTGTGTGTTAATGACTCTCCCCCTACATTTATCAAAGATACAAATAAATGAAAACATGCTTTTCCATCACTAAGATTTCCTTACAGGAGCCTTTCAAGGTAGCTGACTGTTTCTTCAACACTGACTCTCTGTTTCTTCCTTTTGGTGTCAGGACTGAACCAGGACCCTAAGAATGCTTACGCACATTCTTACACACAATTGCTGAGCACCTCTCTCCTTAAACGTTCTGTTAATACTCTTTTGGTGTCAGGACTGAACCAGCACTCTAAGAATGCTTACGCACATTCTTACGCACAACTGCTAAGCACCTCTCTCCTTAAACATTCTGTTAATACTCTGTACTTTCAGCCACAATGGTACCTTCATCTATAGTCCCAGAACTCATGAGGCTGAAGAATGAGGACACCAAGTCTAAGACTAGCCTGAGATACACAGTGAGATCCTCTTGTCTCCAGAAAACAAATCAGTGAAAATAGATTCAACACTGGCACTTTGTGCTGCACTATCTCTTACCTGGAACCAGCCCGGCCAGGGGCTGGCTGTCTTCATCACCCTCCCGGTAGGCCTGCCACCAGTTTGGGTCTTCCTGACTGATCACGTGAAGTATGTCCCCTTTCTGGAAGGACAGGCCTAACTCTCGACAAGGAACGTAGGGGTCATCTGAGGGGTCATAGTCAAAATGCGCTTTAACATGGATCTAAAAGATAAAAAGGGGAAAAATAATACAGTGGCCACAGAAAAATATTTAGCACAAATATAATTTAAATGATAATTTATATTTTTAAATTTATAATTTAAACTTTTTTGTCAGTGCGAAGGACTGAATTGTGAAAGCTGGTCAGGTAAGAAAAGGCCAGCTTGAATCCTCGCCACTATCCTGGAAGCAACAAGTGCCAGCTTCCCTGGGGCTGCTGCGGCCTCTGCCCAGTGTCAGAACTGTGCCTCATCTCAAGGCCCATGAACAAGCACATGTGAACTGCTAAAATTATCAACTCAAGATTATAATCATTTCCTGTTTGTATACTAACTAGACTCTGAAATATGAATACAAGTTATAATTTTGCTACCAATGCTTTCTCATATGCTATTACCATTAGACATAGTTAAGGACTCACATAAACTTTAAAGAAATCTAAATTATTTCCTAGGGCATTTCTTCCAATTTGCCTTTGTGGCATTTCCAAAGTCTGTAAAAACCTACCTTTAGTTAATGAAATCTAAGACCTATCTGCAAAGAGTGTTTTAGCTCCACACAGGTAAAACTACAAGTTTGGGTTCAAAGAACCAGCAATAAATTAGGTCTAAGAATTTCGTGTTGTGAGTCTATTTCTTTTTTTATTAGCACATAGTGCTTGCATTCCTTGTGTGGAGCTGGCATGTGTACACAACACACTGCAAGTGCCTCTTTTCATCTCCTTTCCCTCTGGTCCCTTCCTCCTCCCTTTATCTCTTGGTCCCCTTCCCATCTGAGAAAGACCTATCTCCTCACTTCCTACTATCTTTCATTTTGGTCTTTATTATTTCATGATTTTTATTACTTTATTTTTGGGGGGTGAAGGTGAGGGACTTGTTCAGGCGCCCTCAAACTTGGGCTCCTCCTGCTTTAGGCCTCTCAGTGCTACCATTCCAGGCCTGCAGTCCCTTCTTTTTTCTAAAAACCATAAATGTGACTATGTATCATAAAGATAATACTTGTCTTCCTCAAATGTCACTTAGAGAAGCCTGCATCATTTTTTTTTTTTTTTTTGAGACAGGGTCTCGCTTTGTAATTCAGGCTGGCCCTGAGCTCACTATGTAGCCCAGGCAAGCCTGGAACTCAGCAATCCTCCTGCCTCTGCCTCCCAAGTGCTGGGATTACAGGCGTGAGCCACCATACTCGGCACTTGGCATCTTTTTTAAGAACATAAAATACTGACAAAATTGACAACAACGAATCAATGATGATGGAGTATATGACATATGTCACATATGAAACCCTGAAACCTAATGAAAGGAATAGCTTCTTTCAGAAATTTGGTTTGAAGGATCATTAAAGATCATTTTTTTAATTTCCAAAGAAAATTTTACTAATTACCATAAACAGAAAATGAGAAAAGACCTTTACATACAAATAGCAAAATGGACATTAAAAGATGACCCAGGTAAAAATGTAAAATACTATAGCTGGGTGTTGGGGCACACATCAGTAATCCCAGCTACTCAGGGTGGGGCCAAAATTCAAGGCCAGCTGCTGCAACTTTAGGCAACTTACTGAATCCTGACTCAAAATAGTAAGAAAAAAAAGCAGGGGGCCCTGGGGGCATAGAGGCAGAGTAGGAGAGGGCCTAGCATGTATGAGGGCCTTGGGTCAATTCCCAGGAGTGGGGCTGGGAGAGAGAGGCAGACTCACATTAGGCCAGGGAGTAACTATACAGTGATCTATTTGCGGAGGTCTAAAACGTACATGATCACACAGCAAAGTTTCACAAACTGAACCCATCTGTGTGACAGCATCAGACTGGAGAACCACACTATCACCACACCTCCAAAGCCCAAAGTCTCCCTTCCAGGCACTGCCCAGAGCCTCTCCTCAAACACCACCTTCATTCTGTAAACACTGACTTCCTTGTGTTCGCACAGCACTGCGTCAAACATGGTTAAGCTGTCTCACCCTATTTACAACATTCTGCTGCAACTCATACACGGCACCCCTAAGGAGCCTCACTGCCGCTGTGAAAACCCGAGAACTGTGGTTAAAACCATGAGCACTTTGCCTGTCAGCACCAAAAATGAAACTTAGTTACACGGGATGGCTGTGACTCAGAGTTCAGAGACTGATTAGAGTACACAATACAAACTTGTATTGTCAGTATAAGAAAAGCAGCATGTAGGATGATGAAGAAACATGCTTTTAAAAACTCTTGAGTATTATTCCTGTTAATGCTTCCAGAATCTGTTTAAGGATTACATTTTAGCCAAAAAAACACCAAACAACCTTAGAGATCTAAAAGTGAAATTTTTAAGTATTACTTAAAGTAGTGGAGAGATAATTTTTTTTTTTGCATTTTGAGACAGGGTCTTGCTTTGTAGTTCAGGCTGGCCCTGAGCTCACTATGGTGCTCAGGCAAGCCGCCGCGAACTCAGCAATCCTCCTGTCCCTGGCTCCCGAGTGCTGGGATTACAGGTGTGAGCCACCACATCCGGCATTGTGGTATGCGGTGTTGATTGTTGGTGGGCGTGTCTCCACGCCCAGGATTATATGTGGTTACTGGGATCGAACTCAGGACCTTGCGCTTGCGAGGCAGGCGCCGGAACCACTGAGCTAACCCTCCGGCCCTGGGGAGATAATTTTTATAAGGCTTTTCAAAGATGTACTGCCCTGGACTACTTGTCAGGCTGATACATGATTTTATTAAACCATTTTCTGAAAAAGGTACCCAGCATGTTGTTTTCCAAAATGCTTTGCCAGATCACCTTCCTGTTTTTGCTAGAATGGCAAATTTGATGCTGGGTGTGGTAGTGTATACCTGTATATGCTCAATAGGCTGAGACAAGAGGATCACTGTGAGTTCAAGACCAGCCTGGACTACAGAGTAAGACCCTGTTTCAAAATAAATAAAGATGTAATGTGCATGTACCAATTTCCCAAATTAACTATAATCATTATGCATCATAAACATATACTATAAAATTATTATATAATTGCTTATTGGCTTATTGGCTGAGATCAAATGCAAAATTATTATACAAAACGATGCTGGGGTCCACTTATCAGATAAAGAGCTATAAAAGCTCGCCAGGCATCATGTCATCTGTGATCCCAGCAGTCAGGAGGCTGAGGCAGAGGATCACTGCAAGTTCGAGGCCAGCCTAGAATATATTAGGGCCTTAAAAAAAAAATTAAAGGAAATGTTAGGAGTATACCTAGATTTACGAACTCTGCCAAAAGCCAATTACATCAGACAGAAAAGCTTTCCATCTCCTCTTAACTAGGCAGTTCTCACCCCACATGGCTTATGTCTAGAAGTTCACTAGTGCCTAATGCAGTCTTTTTCCAAGGTGGCTGAACATGGCATTGCGTGACCCTGGGATTAAGAGTGTGTGTTGTCTACACCAGGCTGGCTACTCCGGCACTTCCCCAACCCTGGTAGTCTGGCTGGGACAGAAGGGCAGACAGACGCCGTTAAGGTCCCTGCTGCATCTGTAACCCTCTGGCTGATGAGCTGTTGTGCTTTTGCCAGCCAGCCTCAAAACCACTGATTGCAGATGGAAACCTCTCCCAATTGTGAGCCAAACAAACCCCCCAACTTTCGCTGTCATGGACTTCATCTCAGCACTGAAGGAGAGTAATGAACATACCCGACCACCCTGACTTCCATGGCATGGCACGTGGTTCCTGTTTGGGCAGGCTGTGAACCAGAACAAAGAGGAACCCCTTGGTGTGTGTGAGGAAGTTACACAGCCCCATCTAAAACGTGCTCTCAACTAAGATCAACAAGAACAAGGCCAGGTGGTGCCACACACTAATTTTAGCACTCAAGAGGCTAAGGTTCAAGGATCACTGAATTTCCAGCCAGGCTGGGCTCCAGTGAGTTCGAGGCCAGCCTCAACTACACAGTGAGAATCTATGTCAAAAACCAAAACCAAACAGAAAAACAAAAGTGCTTACATTCTCCTAGGTAAAGTGTATTTTGGATTTGATAAATTAACCACTTACAGGAGTTAAATAAGGTCTATATATTACCTTAACATGTATCGTATATTTTCTGGTTTTTCTTCTTATATCTAGAAGTTATTTCCACCAACCTTTTCTCTGTAATGGTTTAGTTTGTTTTCCACACAAAGCCAAACAAAGGCTTTTTTTTTTTTGAGATAGGGTCTTGCTTTGTAGTTTAGGCTCGCTCACTACGTAGCCAGGCAAGCCTCGAACTCTTGGCAGTCCTCCTGCCTCTGTCTCATGAGTGCTGGTATTATAGGCGTGAGCCACCACACCCAGCATTGTGGTGTGTGGTACTGATTGATGGTGGGCATGAGTCACCACACCCAGTATTGTGTGTGGTTACCCAGGATCAGACTTGGGACCTTGTGCTTGCTAGGCAGGAGCTGGAACCACTCAGCTAAATCTCCAGCCCAACAAAGCTATTTTTAAATGAAGGGGAAAAGCTGACTTCCATAGGAGAGCTCCAGGATCTAATAATCCTGCCAGTAGTAAACTGCCAGTATAATCTGATCAAAATGGTGTTTGGGTTCTAAATCAATGCAAATTTCCATTCAAATTTTTATTTCTAATTCTTATACATTTATCTTTAGTTTTCAAAACTATTTATAGAAGAGAAAACAGAGATTCAAGAACTGCCTTTGTACCATCAAGCAACCCTTCTCAATCATCTCTTCCTAACATGGGATTCTTCTTTTTCTTCAACATCAAAGAAAGAGTTTTATTTTATTTTTCTTTTATGGGGCTAAGGATTGAGCCCAGGGCCTTACACTGAGCTAAAGGCTTCAATCTTTTTATTTTGAGACAGGTCTTTTAACTGTTGAGGCTGATCTCAAAAGCTTGTTATCTTCCTTCTTGAGTGTTCCAAGTGCCAAGAGCAGAGGCTTGCACCACACTTGCAGGAATCTCCTTTAGTCTTTATTCTCTTCTACTGACATCCAACAGATGTTTAATAGGTTGACAGGAACACAAACTCAGGGCAAAAGCAAAGTTAGAGGAGCTGCCCTAACTTGAAAAGGGGCACTTATATGGCTTCTACGCAAGACCCTCCAGCTCCTAAGCAGAGCTACTAAATGGTGATGGATGGTGGGGCTCACAGCTGAGCTGCTGTTAGGAAGCGGGATCTGGTGGTAAGGGAGAAGTCCCTGGGGGCTTGGCCCAGGGGGCTCATCTCCCTCCTTGCCGCTACTTCTTTTTTTTTTTTTTTTTTGCTTTTTGGAGACAGGGTCTCGCTTTGTAGTTCAGGCTGGCCCTGAGCTCACTATGGTGCCCAGGCAAGCCGCCGCGAACTCAGCAATCCTCCCGTCTCTGCCTCCCGAGTGCTGGGATGACAGGCGTGAGCCACCACGTCCGGCATTGTTTGCCGCTACTTCTGATTCCCACTTCTGTACTGCCAGCCCTCTGCCAGGCCTCCTTGAAGCCTGCTGACATGGTCTGAAACTCCACAAACTGTGAGCCAAAATAAAGTTCTCTTCCTTTGTGTCAGGTACTATGCTCAGCAATGAAGAAAAGCACCAATCCAATATATACAGAAATTCTTTACATTATCATTTTCTGATAGTTTATTTATAATAACCTTACGGCATTATAAAATTTCAGATTGTGTTTCAAGTGATTGAAAATTACACAGTATACTTCCTTTCTCCAGCAGTGAAAGGGATGCACTTGCCTCTACTCTTTCTTCTAGTCTCCTTACAACCCAACTCTCTTGTCCTGCCAGATATAAAATAAGTAAAAACAACAATAGCTAATATTAGCTACTAGTCTATGAATTTTCTGGCATATATTTTATCACTATTAAGCAATGAGATTTCCCCCTTTTTTTTTTTTGAGACAGGGTCTCACTTTGTAGCTCAGGCTGGCCCTGAGCTCACTATGTAAGCCTCACCAGGCAAGCCTCAACTCACAGCAATCCTCCTGCCTCTGCCTTCTGAGTGCTGGGATTACAGGCATGACTCACCACACTCAGCATTGTGGTACATGGTTACCAGGATCAAACTCAGGACCATACACTTACAAGGCAAGTGCTGGAACCACTGAGCTAAATCCCTGCCCCCTTTTCAATTTTTGGAGCATTAAATCAAATGAGTAACATTTCCTTATACACAAAAAACTAGTTTGTTCTTCCTCCATATTATTTCAATTATAGTATGGAATAATTTAAAGTTTTACAGACCAGTGTGGGAAATCCAACTTTTTCATTTTTGTTAAACTCAGACTTGCCTGAGTAAAGATGGTATTATAGGCTGTACCACTGTATCAGGATCAACACTTTTTCAGGCTCTGTGAGAAGAGGACGCCATAGGGTTGAACAATGTGTATACTTCCTAAGACAAATGTGGAAAGCGACTTGGGGGTCGTCACTGTGAGGCCTGGAGAACTACACTGGGTGCTGCCCTAACTAGCAGTTAGGAGGTCTGTACTGTGAACGGTGCTGCCCAGCACCCAAGAGAACTGCAACCTCATCCTGAACAATGGGATCTGTCTAGTTGCTGCCTTGGAGTGCCAGATCAATAGCAACAAGAGGTAAACAACCTCTGGCCCAAGGTTATTCTCCGTCTGCTCCTCATTTAAGAATTTGCTGTTCTTTCCTTAGCGATTGGGTTGATCAACAAACTCCTTTGTGATGTGCTAAAAATAAAGTTATTCTTGTCTCTAGACAGCTTATCCAATAGACTGGAATTGGCACAAGAAAGGTGGCCTCCAGACAATAGACAATAAAAAAGTTACATCTCAAAAAAAAAAAACTAGTTAGAGACCAGATATAAGAATTAAGACACTATTTCATTTTTGTTTTTTTACTGACTCTACAGTTCTGTTTTCAAGTTTCTAACTATGACTATAGACAATTGTTAGCTGCTTCTGACGTCACTAATGTCCTTAAAATCTGTATAAGTATAGCACTGTAAATAAACTCAGGGCCTGCTCAGTATTAACTGAGAGGTCCTCCCGATCCCATTATTCTGTCTTCTTTCTTTTCTCAGCCGCACCCCTTGACTTCGCAAACCCGCTGTTTTGTCCAGCAGGCTCCAGCAGACAAATGTGGCAATCACCTAGGAAACAAACTATTAAGGTGCTAAGATTCTTGCCCTCTATAGTTTTGCCTTCTAGTACTAGAAGAACTATTGTTCTTTGCTGCTATGTATAATACAAAAGAAATCGAACATGCTATACAGTACTGCCTATACAGCTTATTCTTGTCATACGTGCTGTCTTAGTTACTTTTCTTATTGCTGAGACAAAATAGCTGACAAAGTTAAAGGAGGAAAGGTTTACTTAGCTCACAGTTTGTAGAGGTGTCAGTTCAAGGTAGAGAAGCATAGCAGAAGGGTATCACAGAGCAGAACCAGTTCATGGCAGGCAGAAGGCAGCAAAGTAGTGAAGCAGCAGCACAGACAACAGCTGCCCTTTCTGTCCTTTATATTCTGTATGTCTCTAAGGTCAAGTAGCACTCACACCCAGAGTGGGGCACCATCCACCCATCCTAGCATCATGCTCTAGATCTGGCCACCTCTAAAAAGCCCCACCTACGACTACAGGAGGCTCTGGGGGACATCTAGATAGAAACCACAACACATGACATTGTAATTTAGCAAGTAATTATACTTCACATAATACTGGTTTTGTACATCTGCGATACATGTTTCTATTTATTTACTTCGGTTGTTTTTGGACTTTGTTTTTTTTCTTAAAAGAAAAACATGGATATGAAGAAAAATAAAACTAGATAAAATAAAATAAATAAAAGTAGAGTTTTTAAAAAAATGAAAATCACTCTATTTTTAAGAAAATCTTACGGATGTTATTAGTCAATTGCTATATTGTAAAAGGGATGAGCCTACCATCCCTCAAACTATTTAATTTTCGAGTTGAGTAATTCCTAAGATTGTTCACCATGACTATTTTTTCTGTAAATCTCCCAAAAGATATTTAATAATAAAAAGTAGGTAAGACTAAATAAACACTAAGGGATAAAGTGTTCTCAATTAATTACTTCAATAATCTATTCTTGTGTACAATGAGAAGCAGCAGGTATCAACACAACACTGAGATTAGTTTTATCCATTAAAGAAATAACTTTTAGAAAGTTCCAGACTGTGCATGCAGAGTGGAAAAGAAATGTTGATGCCTGCCTTCTCCCTAACCTCTGACATGAATTCTAAAAGAGTGAAAAGTCATTTGCTCAGGAGGAATAGACCACTCTAAGCATATAAGTAACACATACTCCAACCCTGCAGAACTACTTTTGGAGTTCAAGGATTATTCATTGGAGTTTGAATTCAGAGATCAGCTGTTTCCTCACTTCTCTTCCTACAAAGAATCATAAACAGAAGGAAGGTTGCGGAAGCAATATGAACTTTAATATGTTCTATAAAAAACAAGAAAACATGGAATGACAGCCAAAATACACCTTGTTAGTCCAGCATTATAAGGTTTTTATTTATTTACTCATTTATTTATTTATTTATTTTGAGACAAAGTCTCCCTTTGTAGTTCAGGCTGGTCTTGAACTCTCTATGTAGCTCAGGCAACGCTCAAACTTGTGGCAATCCTCCCACCCCTGCCTCCCCAGTGCTGGGATTATAGGCGTGAGCCACCATGCCTGATCTATTGGGGGTCTTTTTTTTTTTCTTTTGAGACAGGGTCTCACTTTGTAGTTCAGGCTGGCCCTGAGCTCACTATGTAGCCCAGGTAAGCATCAAACTCAGCAATCCTCCTGCCTCTGCCTCCCAAGTGCTGGGATTACAGGCATGAACCACCACACCCGGCACTGTGGTATGTGGTATTGATGGCTGGTGGGCGTGAGTCATCACGCCCAGCATTGTATGTGGTTACCGGGATCAAACCCAGGGCCTTGCACTTGCAAGGCAGGCGCTGGAACCACTGAGCTAAATCTCTGGCCCTCTATTGGTTTTTGTTTTTTTTGAGACAGGGTCTTGCTTTGCAGTTCAGGCTGGCCCTGAGCTCACTATGTAGCCTAGGCAAACCTTGAACTCAGCAATCCTCCTGTCTCTGCCTCCCAAGTGCTGGGATTACAAGCATGAGCCACCATGCCCGGCACTATTGGTTTTTTTTTTGAGACAGGGTCTCGTTAAACAAGATGAGGGTGGCCTGGAATGCAATGGTAGTCCAAGCTGGCCTCAACTCATGGTGATCCTCTGGCCTCAGCTTTCTGAGTACTGGAGTAACAAGCATGCACCACCATGCCTGCCCTAAAGTCTATCATTTTTAACAGTTTGCAATATAATTCATATACTCTACAGCTCACCCATGTACATAACTGTACTCTAGTCATAGTATTATAAAACCATCCTCAAAATTTTAGAATGTTTTAATTGCCAGCCAAAGACTACTCAGTGTTGATAGCAATTATTTCCATCTTCCCCTAATTTTACATTCTCACATCTAAGAAATCACTGTTTTCTGTTTCTATAGACTGACCTACTGTGGACATTTCACATAAATAAATATGCCCACACATGGCCTTTTGACTGGCCTCTTAGCATTTTTTTTTTTTTTTTTTTTGAGACAGGGTCTCGCTTTGTAGTTCAGGCTGGCCCTGAGCTCACTATGTAGCCCAGGCAAGCCTGGAACTCAGCCATCCTCCTGCCTTTGCCTCCCAAGTGCTGGGATTACAGGAGTGAGCCACCACGCCTGGCACTGTGGTATGTGGTATGTGGTATTGATGGCTGGTGGGCATGAGTCACCACACCCAGCGTTGTATGTGGTTACCGGGATCGAACTCAGGACCAATGCGCTTGTGAGGCAGGCGCCGGACCACTGAGCCAAATCTCCGGTCCTACTTAGCATAATTTTTAAAACTTCATCTATATTGTAGCATATACAATTTCTTTTTATCAATACCTCATTGTACGGATAAGTCACAGTTTGTTTTCTATTTATCAGCTGGTAGATATTTGTTTTTTTTACTTTCTAGATACCATGAATAATGCTGCTATAAATATTTATGCAGAAGCTTTGTGAATGTATGTTTTAGATTCTCTTAGATATATATTTAAGAGAGGAATTA
>PVIC010054813.1:0-11425 GCA_004025085.1 Thryonomys swinderianus | reverse complement strand
CTGTAGGTGCAAATGAGCTCTAGAAAGTATGATGGTCTTTGTAGAATGGGAAATTTCCAAAAGAAATTTGGTGTGGGAATGTAATGAGGGGAAGGAATAAATATGATTCTGAAAGGAAATAAAAGAGCATGTATATAGGGGGTGGGGAGGTGTGGGTGGGTGGGGATATGGGTAAAAATGAGAATTGATTTGTGTTATATATTGGTACAAATTCCCCAATGTTACGTGTGATTGTGAGATGTATGTAAATTGTACCAATAAAGAATTCAATTTTTTAAAAAATGAATGATAACCACCCTCAAGGCTCCTGGAAGACTGTTTTAGTCACCTTCTTGTCTCTGAGATGCAATACCCAACACCCACAACTTAAAGGAGGGAATGTTTGTTTTGTCTCCCATTTCAGTAGCTTCAGACCCTGTATGGTCAGCTGGCTCTACACAGAAGCATTATGGTGGACGGAACTAGGAGAGAGCTGCAGATCTCTGGGAAGTCAGGAAGCAGAGAGCAGAAGGAGGAACTGGGAGGAGATAAATCCTCCCAGGCCACACCCCTACTAACCTTCCTTTTCTGGTCAGGCCCTGCCTCCTAAAAGCCCCTCCAATCTAATCATTCTCCAAAAGTCCCACCTATGAGCATGTGAGGCTCTTGGGAGACCTGGAGATCTGAACTTCTACAAGGAGTGAGTGACAGAATTTGGGTACAATTGTGTTGTAAACCAGAAGTCAATGCCCAGTTTCTTGTTGTCCTTCTCACTAATACTGCTCATTTGAGTAGTCACTATGCTTGTGGTGTGGCTTTTTGGAAACAAGCCTTCTGCTACCCTTGTACAGAACGAGCATGTTTCTGATGGAGGAAGAAACTTATCCCGGGATATTTTGTCAAGAGAAAGGGCCAGGCCCTGCACTTCTTGAAATTTCTAGGTGATACAAGAATTACGCAAAGACCACAAAGCTGGAGTAGTTGTCAGAGAATGGTAGCTTTGCCCAGTCTATCTCTAGCTCTAAGAGTCAATCCCCCACTGTAAGCTATTGCTCTGTCCCCTTGGTTCTTGTGTTAGATGCCCCTAAACTTCAGCCAGTAGGGGTTCACTGTGGGTACTGGTGTCTGGCCCAGCATCCACAAAGAGGCTGAATTCCCATTCACACTGCCTTGGTCCTCAATCCAGCTCGCCACAAGCATTGATGGTTATACATTTCACATTTTTGTTTATTTTTTTCTTAAAAAAGCAATGGATGGTTTCAGATGTCTTTTAAAAGAGAATGTAGGAGGATAATTAGACTGTATTATATTTGAGAGGCATTTTGACATTTATTCCAGAAAATTCCCTTGGCTATTTAATACTCATTATATAACTGTCATAGAAAAGGATATTAATTTTCCAGGATCACTGTTGGGGCTCAGATTTGAAATGTCTCCCCAAAGCACATGGGTTGAAGAGCTGGTCCCCAGTACAGTAGTATCCAGAAGTGGGGCCCTCAGGAGGTGATTAGGTCATGAAGGCGTTGACCTCACTGGTGGATTAATCCATGGCTTTGGGGAAGGGGCTTTGCTGTACAAGTGAGTTCTCTCTACTTCCAACCACCATGAGTTGAGGAGGTCTGCTCTGCTGTGTGCTCCCCACCATGATGTAGCCGCTCACCACAGGCCAGAGCCACAGGACCAAGGGACTGGAGCCTCTGAAACCATCAGTCAAAATAACCTTTCCCTCCTTTTAGATTGGTGATCTCAGGTATTTCCGACACAGCAATGGAAAATAAAGTGGCCAAAGCAAAGTATCACAGAATGAGTATTTTCTTATGCCTCCAAAGGCTAGAAATGTAGATTAGATATGGCAGAGATGGTTCTAAGACTTCTCTTTGGCTTGTAGATGACCATCTTTTTCCTGGGTCTTGTCACACCGTCTTGTGTGTGTGTGTGTGTGTGTGTGTGTGTGTGTGTCTGTGTTGAAATGTCCACTTTTTATAGACACCAGTCATCTTGGGTCAGGGTCTACCCTAATGGCCTCATTTTGACTCGATTATCTCTACATAGATACTATATCTGAATAAAATCACAGTCCAAAGGTCTTGAGTTTAGGATTCCAGCATGTCTTCTGGCATGGTAGCAGCCACAATTCTGCCCAACGTACTGGCTCTTGGAGCTTGGGCATCCTTAGCCTAGATGGGATCACACCCGTCTCAGGTACAGAAGTCTCACCCTCTGCTCACAGAGAGTGTCAGTCTGAGTGTCTCTTAGGAAAAGGAACAGTGTTAACTCCCCAGAGATCCAATGGGAGTTGGGCAAGGGGGCTCTGAGGAAAGTATAGAAGTTCAACAGTCTCAGACAGTGGGCACCCTACCTCTTCTCAGAAGCCAGAGGCAGCTATGAGCAAAGACTTTGTCAGGAACTCAATCTGAAGGCAGTGTAGGAAAGTGTCTGGCACCACAGGAATGATGGGTGACGCTGGATTAAATGTTGAAATTCTAGAAAATCAAAAGCTCCACTGGTTTTGATCAAACTGGGTTTCTCAAGGCAGGAATACAAAATGTCTTTAAACCTAATCCCCTCAGATTTGAAAATGCTTTGTACACATTTGAAGGCAAGCTCCAAAGAGCTTGCTGGCATTCCTGTGCTCTTTAGCCAGGGTGGAAGGGTCTGTCAAGGAGTAGCCATGGGGAACGAGATGTTCAGTGCCGTGTAACCCACCTAGAGGGAGAGAACTGAGGCAGGTTCCCAGCAGAACCTGCAGCTCCCTCTCTGGGGCACACCCAGGGTCAGGCCCATTCTCTCACAGAGCACAAGTATCTGTCCATCTTCTCCTAATGATACAGGAAGCCAGGAAACAACCTTTCCCAGGCGGCTACGCTACTTCCTTGGAGAAAATTGCTTCTTTCCGTGACTTAAGTTTACAGTGTTGCCAGATCATTATGCCCATATAATAGGACCCAAATCACAGAAGCAGCAATGTTGAAATGTGCTTTTTGTTTATTGCAAACAAATTTAAAAATAAAATGAAAATGTTTTGCCCAAATCTGTTCCCCAGTACTTGAGGTGATAGCTTTTCTCCCCTTTACAAATAATAACAGTGCTGAGATCTTCTGCTCGGCAAGAGTTTGGTCTAAATTCAGGAGATGGGCAGTCTCCATCAGAACTGAGTTCCAAGCTCACACTAATGCAGGCATCTGCAAGATTTATCATACCTGGGCTATAATAAAAACATTTTTAAAAGGAAGTTTTGTTGCTTACATGGATATAATACAGTTATACTTGTACACTCTATAAACAGCTCAAGACAATGTTCAATGAGGCCCAGGAAGTTCTCTTCATCTGGAGGTTCTAGTTTTCACAAGAACAAGGCTAAATTTTCTCTGTCCCCTTCTTTCTGAGCTATTGTGGCCATTTATTGTGACATACAATAAGCAAGGTCCTTACATGGTGCCACAAAACCAAACCAGCCAGTAGTGTTTGCCTGGCAAAAGATCATCCCAGGAGGGAGGAGCTGTGGGGTACCTTTGGCAAAGCACCAGTGTTACCATGCCTTGGCATCTGTCGAATCTCCGACCATACTTACGCAGGCGTGAGAGGCAGACTCAGGCCACACCAGGTGTGTAGTGGCAAAAGACCCAGCCCTCTGGCCGAGGGGACTCTGGCGTCCCCATCTTATTAGTGAGGGAGACTTGACTAAAGGCAAATATGGGCAGAGAAGCAGGGGGACCAAGGGACTCTAAGCTCTTTATACTTCACAGCATGAGACTGAAAGAAGTGTGCTTATTCTCCCAGCGCGTAGCCCCATTTGCCAGCTCCCCTTGCCACTGTCCACAAGCTGGTTCAGGCCCTGCCTGTCAGTATCTTCTTGGTATCATCAGCACATGGTAGTGGTTTCTCATCTAGGTTAATTTGTTGGGCTTGGCTATGATTGAATGCATGTGTTTTCAATGAGGCTTAATTTAAGTTGAAATCTAATTTGGAAGGTCTCAGGGGGTAAGACTTCAAAACTAAAGAGATAAACGAGGTGGTTCAGACTCTGTAAAGAATGGGACTATTACTCTTTTGCGCTTGGGTGGGTTATTTGTTGAAAGTGGCTGCCTCTGGACGCTTGCTTTGTTTTGTTTTTATGTATTTTTCACAGCAGATTGAGGAGAATCTGCTTTTGACTAAAAATGTTTTATAGAAACAGTTGTTTTCGCTATCAGTTTATGTCCTGCTTCTACCTGGTGGCTGTGCAGCAGCTGCTATTACTGAAGGGACATTCAGATAGGCGAGGCCAAGAGATGGAGGAAAATGACAAGGCCTGTGCCTCCAGAGTCACATGATTTTATTTCAGAAAACAATGATGAGTTAGTGGAATAGGCTATTGAGTTTCTGGCAGGGAAGCAAGGGCTCGCAGGCGAGGGCTTCCTGAGGGTGGGATTCACCTCAAGAGAAAGGCAAGAAGCCACTGGCTGCTGCTGGAGAAGCCAGGGCTCCTGCAGCCCCAGGCTTCCCTCCACACCCCAGGAACAGCAAAGGCCAAACCCCTCAAGCTCTGAGCGAGAGCCCATCTCACTAGAAGGCCTGCCTGTGCCAAGAAGCCATCTCGGGCAGGTACACCAGGCATTAGCAAGCTGCAGACCAGGCTTCGGAATGGTGGGGAGCACCCCGAAGGGAAGTGGCAAGAAGGATCTTGAGCGTTAAGCTCCAGTATCTGTGTGTCTGGCACGTGACTTCCAGCGGGAGGGAGTGTCTCCAAGGCCCATCCTCTCTGATTTGCTTTGAGACACAGCAGTTTGCTCACCCCCCAGGTGTATGAACTACACTGCCCAGTGCTGCCTGCCTCCTACAACTGACAGCTGGAAAATACGGTAACTGCCATAAACTACAGAAACCATTGCAATAAGCACCCTGAATATTTACAGTTAACAGAGTCTCTAGCAATCCGTATGCTTTTTGGTAAAGCCTCGTACAGATTCCTAGGACAGCAGATATTACTTGAAAGAACTCTAGTGATCGTTCATCTTTAAAATGTTTGCTTGCCATCATAGGAAAGGCTGGTTTGGGGGCACATGGACTTTCTGCCAGTAAAATCTGGCCCACACTGGGGCTTAGAACAAGTCATAACTTATCTTGATTGTTCCCCTGAAGGGCCAGTGAGGTCAGGTGAGAGGAAGAATTCTCTAAATCAGCTGCAAATGCCACAGGCTGTGCGGCACACATAGCCGGACATGATGAGGCTATCAGTCTCATGTCAGCTGCTTTTCAGTCTTTTGACAACAAGGACTCTGCATCAGACCAGGACTACTGGTCTGGAACAGACTTCTTAATTCTACTGTTCTACATTTTATCAAAAACAAAGACCTCGGGCCCTGACTGGCCAGATATCAGGTTCTCACTTGGACTAAATACCATGGTGACTTGTCATCGACTTCACTTTCATGGCAAAGGATAGTGGTGTTCCATTTACACAATGGGGGAAAGTTCCTTTTTAAAAATCAGTTTTAAATGCCTGCTGGGCGTGGTGGCTCACGCCTGTTATCCCAGCACTCAGGAGGCAGAGGCAGGAAGATTGCTGAGATCGAGGCTTGCCTGGGCTACATAGCGAGCTCAGGGCCAACCTGAACTACAAAGCGAGACCCTGTCTCAAAAAAAATCTGTTTTAAATGTAAATAATAACATAGAAACACATGAAGTCTGAAATGTGGAAAGCTCTGGAACTGGTGAGTCCCAGAAGATCCTCTCAGCAGTGTGTTCTGGAACCAAAAGTCAGCTAATGGGAGAAAATATTTGCAAGTCAGATATTTGATAGAAGATATACATCTCTTACAACTCAGTGATAAGAAGAAATATAACGCAATTATCAATGAGCAAAAGATCAAAATAAACATTTCTCCAAAGAAGATATGCACGTGACTGTTGGTCACATGATATTTAACATCACTATTAGGGGAACATAAATGCCATTGGAACCATGATGAGACAATAGGTCTACTCACTAAGGTGGCTATAATTTTTAGAAAGGAAAGTAACACATGTTGTGCAAGTCTGAATTAGTTGAAACTCTCACACACTTCTGGTGGTGACATCAAATGGTGCAAGCATGGAGTCTATCATAGGACTCAGCTATTCCACTCCTACATATGTATCTAAGATTTTTCTCAAACCCACACAAAAACTTGTGCACAAATGTTCATAGTACCATTATGCGTAACAGCAAAAGTGGAAGCAATCAAAATTTCAATCAATAGATGAATAAACAAAATATAGCATATCATCAGAATATTATTCAGCCATAAAAAGAATGAAATACTAACGCATGCTGCAGCACAGATGAAAATTGAAATCATTGTGCTAAGTAAAAGAAGCTAGACTAAAATATCACATGCTACATGACTCTGTTTATGCCCCCATCAAGTAAATCCATAGAGACAGAAAGCTGAGTAGTTACTGGGGAAGCGGGAATAGGAGTGTTTGCTAATGGGTCTTGGGTTTGTTTCGGAAGAAATGGAATTATTCTAGAATACATCAGTTATGAAACTGTGTGAATAATACTACAGTTTCAATACTTTTTTAAAATTTGAATCTTTATTGGTACATTATATATACACATCATGATTATACCCAATATTGAGAATTTGTACCAGTATATGACACAATTTATTTCTCATTTTTCCCATTCACCTACCCACCCTATACTCACCTCCTATACATAAGCTTTGTTTCTTTCTTTCTTTCTTTCCTTCTTTCTTTCTTTCTTTCTTTCTTTCTTTCTTTCTTTCTTTCTTTCTTTCTTTCTTTCTTTCTTTCTTTCTTTCTTTCTTTCTTTCGAGACAGGGTCTCGCTTTGTACTTCAGGCTGGCCCTGAGCCCACTATGTAGCCCAGGCAAACCTTGAACTCAGCAATCCTCCTGTCTCTTCCTCCCAAGTGCTGAGATGACAGGTGTGAGCCACCACACCTGGTATTGTGGCATGTGGTACTGATTGCTGGTGGGTGTCAACCACAACCCCTGGCATTGTGGTATGTGATTATCATGCTCAAACTCAGGACCTTGCACTTGCTAAGCAGATTCCAGAACCATTGAGCTAAATCCCCAGCCTGTTTCTTTATTTTATTACCACCACATTTTTTCATTCCCCTAGTTACTTACCCCAGCCCTTTTCCCTTTGGATATTTCTATTTCACAGTATCTATCATATATTCTAGAACTCATTTAAATCTTCAGTTTCTCATACCAGAGAAAAGATACAATATTTACAGATCTGTGAGTTATTTATTTCACTTATAAGTATGTCCTGAAGGTATGTCCATTTGAGTATAAATTACTCAAACTTATTCTTTATGGCAGAGTAATACTCTATTTTATAGAAAAATCACATCTTCTTTATCCAGTCTCCAGCTGATTGGCATTTGGGTTGTTTCCAAGATTGAGCTATCACAGACTGAGTTGCTATGAACATGGGTGCACATGTGTCACTGTGATATTAATCATTTAATTCTTTTGTGTATATCCCTAGCAGAAAATAGTAGGGTCAAATGGGACCTCTAATCCTAGTTTTTTGAGGAATCTCCACACTGATCTCCATAGTGGTTGTAACAGTCTACATTCCCACCAACGGTGGAGAATGGTTCCTTTCTCCCCACAGCCTCACCAGCATTTATTGTTGGTTAATTTTGACATGGCAACCATTCTTTGTGGAGTGATGTGGAATCTCAGTGTTGTTTTTATTTGCATCTCTTGAATGACTGTGATGTTGAACATTTCTTCATATGGTTCCTAGCTGTTTTCACTTCTTCCTCTGAAAAGATTCTGTTCATTTCAGATGCCTAGTTTTGAACTGGGTCTTTAAATTGTGGGGGCTGATTTTTTCAAGCTCTTTGTATAGTGTAGATAGTAGCCCTTTGTCTGAGAAACCACTGGTAAATTTTTTTTCCCAATTTGTCAGTTGTCTTTTCACTCGGCCAATGGTTTCTTTTGCTGTGCAGAAGCTTTTTAATAGGATGAGATCCCATTTGTTGATTTCTTCTGCTAGTTCTCATTCTATAGAGGTATTGTTCATAAAGTCTTTCCCTAAGCCAGTGTCTCCAAGTGTTCTACCTAACCTGTTCTGCAGAAGGTTTAGTGTTTCTATTTTAATATTTAAGTTCCTAATCCATTTTGATTTTAGTGTAGAAAACGATGAAAGAGACAGATCTAGCTTTAGTTTTTGGCAGGTTAAAGCCCAGTTTTTCCAGCACCATTTGTTAAAGAGGCTATCTTTCTTCATTTGAGGGTGTTTGGCTCCTTTGTCAAAGATAAAGTGGCTTACTATATCTGGAGTTGTTTCTGGGTCTTCTAATCTAGTTCACTGGCTCTCAGGTCTGCTACTTTGCCAGTACCATGCCATTCTTATCACAGTGGCTTTGTAGTACAGTTTTAAGTTGGGGATCATAATACCTACTACCATGTCCTTGTTGCCTAGAATTGCTTTTGCTCTTCTAGGTGTTTTATGGTTCCAGATGAATTTTTGGTTTATTTTCTCTAGATCTGTGAAATATACTGTTGGGATTTCAATCAATATTGCATTGAATCTATACAACAGTTGTGAAACTATAGCCATTTTGATAATATTAGTTCTTCCTGCCCAAGAACAAGGGATGTCTCCATTTTCTGATACCATTGCCTTTTTCAGAATGTTGTAGTTTTCAGAGTAGAGGTTTTCACCTCCTTCATTAGACTGAATCCTAGATATTTCATTTTTTGGATGTGATTGTGAAAGGGATTGGCTCACCAATTTCTCTCTCAGTGAGTTTGTTGTGTGTGGTATAAAAAGGCCATTAACTGTTGGGCATTGACCTTGTATCCAGCTACATCACTAAATTTGCTAATTAAGTCTAACAGTCTTTTGATTGAGTTTTTAGGATCTTCTATATAGAATATCATGTCATCAGCAAATAATGACAGTTTAACTTCTTCTCCTGTCTTTATTCTTTTTATTTCTTTCTCTTGCCTAATTGCTGTGGCTGAACAAGAGTGGTGGTAGTGGACGTCCTTCTCTTGTTCCTGATCTTAGTGTGAAAGATTTCAGTTTTTGACCATTTAGAATGATACTGAGCATTGGTTTCTTATAAATAACTTTTATTAGGTTGAGATGAAGTCTATCTATTCCAATTCTTTGTAAGGTTTTGATTGTGAATGGGTGCTGGATTTTGTCAAATGCTTTTCCTGCATCTACTGAGATGACCATATGGTTTTTGTCCTGAATCTGTTAATATACTGTATTAGGTTTATTGATTTATGTATGCTGAACCATCCTTGCATCCCTGGGATGAATCTAACATGGTCAGGGTGCATGATCTTCTTGATGATTCTCTGTATTCTGTTTGCCAGTATCTTATTGAGGATTTTTGCATCATTGTCCATTAGGGAGATTGGCCTATAGTTCTCTTTTTTGTCTGAGTCTTTTTCTCCTTTTGGAATCAATGTAATGGTTGCTTCCAATAATGAATATGGGGGGTTTGCTTCCCTTTCAATTTCATTAAAGAGTTTCAGAAGTAGTGGCATTTACTCTTCTTTAAAAGTTTTGTAGAATTTAGCAATAAAGCCATTAAGACCAAGTTTTTTTTGTCAGTAGGGTTTTTTTTTTTTTTTTTACATTTTCAGTTTCACAGATTGATATTGGGGTGTTTAACATTTCTATATCTTCTTCATTCAACTTTGGTAGTTCATATGTATCTGGAAATCTGTTCATTTGTTCTACATGTTCCATCTTATTGGAGTACAAATTTGCATAATAGTTGTTTATTATCCTCTGGACTTCTTCTGGATCTCTGGAGATTTCCTTCTTCTCATTCCTAATAGCATGGATTTGAGCTCTTTTCTACCTTTGTTTGATAACATTGGCTAAGGGTCTGTTGATTTTATTTATCCTTTCAAAGAACAACTCTTTGATTCATTGATTTTTTTGTATCATTCTCTTTTGCATTGATTTCTGCTCTGATCTTTATAATTTCCTCCCTAGTACAAGATTTGGGTTTGTCATGCTCCTCTTTCTCTAGTAGTTTTAGGTTCAGCATTAAATTGTTTATTTTAGGTTGCTCTGTTTTCCTCATGTAGGCATTGACTGCTATGAATTTCCTTCATAGAACTGCTTTCATTGTGTCCCTTAAATTCCTGTATGTTGTACTGGGGTTATCATTTAATTGAAGAAACTGTTTAATTTCTTCTGTGGCTCATTGGTTGTTCAGCAGAGTGTTGTTCAATTTCCATGTGTTTTTGAGGATCTTGGAATTCTTTTGCTATTTCATTCCAATATCAAGGCACTGTGGTCTGACAGTATACAGGGGATAATTCCAATTCCTTTGCATTCACTTAAACATGTTCTATGAACTAGCATGTGGTCTATTTTGGAGAATGACATATGAGCAGCTGAGAAGAATGTGTATTCTGACTTTGTGGGATGAAATACTCTGTAGGCATCAATTAAAACCATTTGTTCAGAGCGGACTGAGGAATGAGTGGTGGGCTGACTGGACCCAGCAGCTCCAGGCCCACCGTGCTGTGTTTCCGGCGGACTGAGGAACGAGTGGCGGACCGGACCCAGCAGCTCCGGGCCCACTGGGCCGTGTTTCCGGCAGACTGGGGAACCGGCGGCAGGCGGACTGGAGCCAGCAGCTCCAGGCCCACCATGCCATGTGTCCAACGGACTGAGGAACCAGCGGCAGGCAGACCGGACCCAGCAGCTGCGGGCCCCGCCGTGCCCTGTTTTCCAGCGGACTGAGGGAGCATCAGTGGGTGGACCAGACCCAGCGGATGCGGCCCCGCCGTGCCTTGCTTCTGGTGGACTGAGGGAGCAGCACGCGGACCCTGCTGCAGGGTGCAGTCCATTTCCAGTGGACTGAAGGCCGCCCAGCAGCCCACTGTATCCCAGAGCTGTGCAGTGAGGAGTCAGACATAGAGGTAACTCATAAGCTCAAAGTATCCAGTAGAGAATCTAACAAACCTTTTTATCTTATTTACTGTATTTAATACTGATATTGGCATTTATTGTATTATGGTAACAAACATGATGTGATTGTTCTGCTCAAATACCTACCATGATGTGTCAGGAGTGAGAACTCTCAAGGGTTATTACAGATTCAAGGAGGACACCCCCCCAGGAAAGTGCTGCTTCCAAAGGGCCCCAGATAATAGAAAGAGATCTGCAACAAACATTGTCCTGTCATCAGTCAAAGAAGAGCATTAAAAACAAAGAAAGAGTAGAAATGGGAAAATACACACACAAAAAAACAGACATAAAGATCACCACCACAGGGAAATTCAGAGAAAAGGGAAATAGGGCAAACTGAAACTCAAACACCAGGACTCTTGGAGATGGTAACTAAAGCAGATCTAGTAAAATGGAAAGCAGAACTCATCTCTGAGATCAAAACAGAGATACTGTCCTCAGTGAAAGACTTCATTAAAGAAGAGATCAGTGAGATGATTGAATCCAA
>PVIC010054812.1:0-11425 GCA_004025085.1 Thryonomys swinderianus | reverse complement strand
TTGTTTCAGAAACTGTGCGTTAAAATATTTTGTGTTCTGATATGTGAAACACTTGAGCATTGTGATTTATTTATTTATTTATTTATTTATTTATTTATTTATTTATTTATTTATTTTTGAGACAGGGTCTCGCTTTGTAGTGCGGGCTGGCTCTGAGCTCACTATGTAGCCCAGGCAAGCCTCCAACTCAGCAGTCCTCCTGCCTCTGCCTCCCTAGTGCTGGGATGACAGGCATGAGCCACCATGCCCGGCACTGTGGTATGCAGTATTGATTGCTGGTGGGCGTGAGTCTCCATTCCCAGTATTGTATGTGGTTACGGGAGATCGAACTCAGGACCCTGAGCTTGTGAGGCAGGCGCTGGAACCACTGAGCTAACCCTCTGGCCCTTAAATTGAAATTTTCTGATTATACTGATACTGAATATTGGAAAATACACTACTTCACCATCAGAATATCATCTTTTGTGAGTTAGATATTTGCAACTGACTTTTTCTGATGCAGAACTGAGACACACAGACTTTGTTAATTGGATACACTGTAAATATTTTCTTCCTATTTATGATATGTATTTTCCTCAGTTTAAGAGTTTTTTTATGAGTTTCTTTCTTAATTTTAAACACTGAATATCTTATTGAGTGAACAACTCAAACTACTAGATTTAAATAACTCGTACTAGTGGTAAAATCTTTTACAACTTTTTTGGTGGTTGATCTGGATTGTTTACTTGAAAGGCCTGGGTAACCATGAGGACATTCATAAGTGCACTCCTGGGTGTGTCTAGGTCGGTCTTGGTGTCTATTTCCGGTCCCCAGCTCTTTCCTCCCTCTCATCTCCAGGCCTGTCCCTGGCCTTGCTGATTGGCATGGGCTGAGCAGCTTTTCTCTGCCTACATTCCCACCATATTTCTCCCTTGGAGCAAGCTCACTATAGGCCCGTATCCCCAAAACCCTAAGCCAAATTAAGCTTCTCTTCCTTTAAGCTGCAAGTGTCTCCTTATTTTGTGTCTAGAATGGAAAAGCTAACTCCCTGTTTCCTCACTTGTAGCACAGGTGATAATAATAAGGCCTACCTTGCTGAATGGCTGTAAGGTTTGTTAAGAGTCATATACTGACACCTATAGCAGCAGATAGGATTTGAGTTTTGTCTGCATATTTGCCACTTTTTTCATGAATTGGGCTTTTTTCTTTTTGGCTTTATTTCTTCTCATTGTTTTCCCATGACTGAATTTTCAAATGGCCCATGTTTGATCTCAGTAATTTCTTCTGTTTGATCCACTCTGCTATTAATGAGTTTTATCACATTTTTAATTTCACATAAAGTATTTCTCAGCCCAGGGATTTTTCTGTTTGATTTTCAAAAATTGCTTCCATCTCCTTTTTTTGTATTCCTCTGTTAGAGTACTAATCTCCATGTTCACTTAAACTTTTTTATGTTTCCTAAAAATAGTTGTTTTAATCTGTTCATCTGAAAGATCCGCTCTACTGGTTAATATTTTGTCAGTTTCCGGGACTTTATTTTGACTTGCAAGGTCATTTTTATTAAAGTATTTGATGGTTGTGTCTCATATCTATAAGCTTTGAAGAATAAAGTATTTATTCTAGTGTTTGCGACCTGACTTTGTGCCATTTCCCCCCGAAATTTGAAATAGGCTGTTTTTTTCTCAGAGGATGTAGCCACTTCTTCTGTTTTGGAACCAAATTATGACCTAAGTCCCTGTCTTTGCTTCAATATGCAGTTGATGCGTTATTCAGCATAGACAGAGGATATCTAAAAAAGGTAGCATACACCCACAAACTGCTCCTTAGGGATGCTGGTGGACTTGATATAGCCTGGATAGACTCACTGTGGAGTAATCAGCCCCAGGCTTCTATACCAGGTCTGTGGCCACCATTACGAAGAGGCAGTGTCACATCATGACCCCAAAGCTTACCTAGAGTAGCCCATTACTGAGTGGGACAAAGGCACTGACTTCTAAGGGCTGCCTGGAGTTGTGCTGGACACAAAGCTCAAGACAACTCCACGGTCCACGGATGATCCAGGTTTGATCAAAGTTCAGCGAATCAGTGTTCTGTGTCTCTGGCTGACAGTGGAAGCTTCAGACACCTGCATTTTATGCACCGCCTGATGAGAAAGGTTATTAGGTCCACCAGCCTGGACCAGTGTGCCAGGAAAAGTCTTGTGTTTACAGCCCTGTGTCCAGCCCGTGGCAGTCCTTCCACTCTGCAGCGTGCACTGTTGAGAATGCTGCCAGAGCCAGCAGCTTCTAGGACACTAAGAGTCTAAAGGTCCTCTCCAGCCCACACTGCAGCTAGCTGTGACTCATGACATAACTTCCTGTTTGGTGCCAGAACGAGGGTAGAGCCCCCTCTCTGTGGGCGCTGATCGGGGACAGTCATGCTGCCCAATTTGGTGGACAGTGAGGACAGAGCTAAGCCAGCTCATATTTCAGCATCTCAGCATCAGGCTGCGACATGGTTTTGGGCACGTGGAGATGTCTCAGTTCTACTCAGAGGCTGGCAAGATACAGACCAACTTGACTCTGCCCTTCTCATACTTAAGATTCTGCTTGAGCACCAGGGATTTAGTTCAGAGGCACCATGCCTGCCTGGAAAGCACAACGTCCTGAGTTCAATTCCCAGTACTAAAAAAAAAAAAAAGTTATGCTTGATTCTAGCATATGTATACAGGCTCCTTCTGCATGTCCTGTCGTATATTTAGGGTCTTTTCGTTTTGACCAGGCACTAAGAACCAAAGTAACGTCCGGTTCTAATTGGCTTTCTTTCTTCTTTAGGAAGTAGAGTGTTCTTCTGCTGTCCGCTGCCTGAGGGTAAGAAAAGGTGGTAAAATCAGTAGCTTCCAGGTTCACACAGTTCCAGCAGCTGTGTCCACAGATACCTGCCTGCAGGCAGGCCTGTGAGACCGTCTCCACTGTCGTTTGCACTACTCAGGCTTCCGAGTGCAGCGGCCTCGATTCTGCCTCCTGCCCACGCATGGCACGCTTCTCTCTGTACGGCCCGCTGCTTGGTGTTGGAGAAGGGTTGAGATGGGGAAGCTTTTCCTTCCTGCCTGCCTCAGAGCATCTCTGTTATACCGGAACCAGGCACAGTGGACTTCCTCAGTGCTCGTAAATTTAGTTTGGTGCTTGAAGAGTCAAAGTGTCACCCCGTGGGAGAGGACCCTGTTCTCTCTGATTCCGGCATTAACCTCTGCTTGCGTTAGAGTGCTCCAAAAGATTTTTTTCATTCTAAAATTGATTTAATAGGTAGATATTATTCATAATACTTTAATAATTCATTTCTTTTTTTTTGAGACAGGGTCTCTCTTTGTAGTTCAGGCTGGCCCTGAGCTCACTATGTAGCCCAGGCAAGCCTTGAACTCAGCAATCCTCCTGTTTCTGCCTCCCGAGTGCTGGGATTACAGGCGTGAGCCACCACGCCCGGCACTGTGGTATGTAGTATTGATGGTTGATGGGCGTGAGTCACCACGCCCAACATTCTATGTGGTTACCGGGGATTGAACTCAGGACCTTGCGCTTGCGAGGCAGGCGCCAGAACCACTGAGCTAACCCTCTGGCCCCAATAATTCATTTCTTATTATATTTCTATAATAATGTGATTTATGTCCGGTTGTCTTTTCCTATATCTCCGCTCAGCTCAGGGTGTTTTCCAAGCAATTCACACTTTGTTACATCTAGCAGCAAACTCTGTTAAACATATGCAATTTTTCCTGAAGAAAAGCTCGGCTGTGCTAAACAGCTAATCAACAATTCTTATTTTCTCTATCATTAACAAAAGATTATCTAAATTCCCTACACTCTTGCTCTGATCTACCTATCAATTTTCACTCTTAAAACTCATTATCTCCCAAACATCTCACAGAAGTGTGCAGATGGGCTTGAATAACAAAACCAATTTCTTACTTTCAAAATTTTGGTAGCAATCATTTCCCATAATTCTCTGTCTTTTCCTAGGACTCTGTAAAATTTCTCTTGAAACTACTGGGGTTCAATGTTAAGGTTATTTCTTCTAAAACATTTACTTTATTTCTTTGGACATTAATGGCTGTTTTTTCTGCATCCCCTTAGTTATTGTATATATATATATATATGTCTTGTCTTCTTCTTGATCTGCTAAAAACAATGTCTTGGCTTCTTCAAGGGATCATTTTTTCTTTCAGTTGTTGTATAAAATAAGTACTTAAGTGTTGCAGAAAAATTAAGAAGGAAGCAGATTTTAAACAATGCATATAATTTTTATGGAAATAAAGCACTTTTCAATTTCAGCACGTTTCAATATAATGTAGATTATTTTCTGACATTCAGAAAAAAGCACTGTCATCTTATTTGATTCAAATATTTTACTTTAATTTTGTCTTCTCTATTTTTTCTTCTTTAAAAAGTAGATACAAGGTTTTATAATTGCTTTTTCCCTAAGAGATTTGGCCATCATTTTACAAGTGATTAATTATACCTTCTTGATTTTTACTTCCATAGACCAGTGTGCAAAAAACAAACTATTTTAACTAAAAAGGCCTGCAGGATCAAAATCACTTGGTGGTCACCAAACCTGACCATTTTTGTATTTCTTTGAGTTTTTATTAGAAACCAGACTGCAGTTACCTAACATTTCTTAACTAATGTGCAATTATAGAATTTTAAGAACATTAAAAGATCAAATGAAGTAGCTCTCTCCTTTACAACAATGGGAACCAAACTGTCCTTCCTCATGCTGCCTCTGCAAACCAGTAAAAACTGTTACTGACTGCTTTTGCCTTGTAATACCTGTCTTGTTGTCACAAGTCTTTTCACTGTATATTTGCACCTCCGATTTTAGAAGTCTCCTTCATGTTTTGGCCTTTCTTTGTAATGAAATTCTGAATATGTTCACAGTGCATTAATCCACTGTTTTTTATTCTCGTGGAAAAATGCAAATGTCAGTCTGTTAGTTCTCAGTGTGATGTTTGAAAAACTGTATGTCAGGAGGCCACTTCGTACTCCACTGATTCTTAGTTTTATGCTAATATTTCTTTTGTGAGTTGCATTCCTTAGATTGTGAACTCTTGGATTAGTTTTGGCTTCTAGCATCCTTCTCTGTTATTTTCTGTAAAATGCTATGTGTAAAAAAGACCTACACGATTCTTTATAAAACCCGTCTCTGCTATTTCTAAAATAATGGGATATATTTCCTCGTGTAGTAAGACTGTTTTCTAGTAGTGTCTGTTCTATCTTTTAACACTGGCAATACTTCAATGCCATTCATTCAACCTTGACAGTGTAATTTTTGTGTGATTGACAGAACAGCACATGCCTATGGATGCTAAGTGATAAATTCATAACCTTGTTTCAAACACTGACCTAGACATCCTGAAACATAGACAAACCCCTATGCTAATTTTTGTTTCTTTTTTTGGTGTCTGTGACTTACTAGATTGCTTTGTCCACTTGGTTCTGATATTTCTAATCTACCCATTCTGAAACTTTATAGGACCCTCACTTCAAGTCTGGATTAAATCTTCTTTTCTATATTCTTATGACACCACATTTATATATCTCTAGTTATAGTCTGTGTTTTCTGAGCTTTAAATGTCTTAAGATTTGATTTCATCTTAATGACCTTAGTTTCCCTAAAGTGTAATCCAGTATTGGAAGATAGCAAAATAATGAATTTCTGCAAAATTTTATATTTTGAAAAATCATGTTCTGAAACTAAATAATCAAATAGGAGAATAAGGTTAACTTTGTAATTGGAACACAGAAATAATTCTGCCACTTTAGAATGCTTTGGTGCTTAAATTTCATGTAAAAATATTTTAAAAGCAATAAAACCAAATATAGCGAGTGGATAATATTTCTTTACAAATAAAAGCTAAGATTAGCTTGATGGAAGGATATAAAGTGAATTGGAAGCTGCTGAGTTATCAGTGAAAGAGAAAAATTACATAAGTGCATGGAGAAATGAAAGAAACAATAAGTCTGCCAAAACTGAGCACATGAATATTACAGAGACGAAAAATGGCGGGTAAATTATCACTATGTACAGCACCTTATTTTTCCATTCAGTACTCAGATGTAATAACACACATACACTCATCTGCATTCTCGGAAGTATCAAAGGTAAACATTATCTTCCTATTTGTCAATCATCTATCAACTAACTTGTGCTACAGGAATGTTTTATAGTGTACTTAACAAAGAACATCAGCTTCTATATATGTATTATTTCTGTGAAAAAATCCTCAGGTTTATTCATTATGAATTTTTGTATGACTTAATGTGACTCATTTCTCAAAGATGACAAGTTTACTCACTCCACTTTGCAGTACTATATATCTTGCTTGTGTAATCTTCCTGTGATTGACAAAATTTTGAGAACTTAAAAAAACTGTATATCCTCTTTAAGAAAGCTGACAGAAAGATATTAAGAAATAAGTTCAGTAGAGATGAGAAGCATTTCTACAGTCATCAGAAAACCTGCATATATCTTAAAGAATATGGTAGAATGCTAAATCTGATAGGTCAGAAGCATCCTTAAAGCTTAAATTAGGCCATTCAGTGGGCAAGCATTTTTTTGCATGTTTACCAAATGCCAGACATCATTAAATACACAGACAGGCAATAATAAGATAAAGACTCTTTCTGTGGAAATTTCACAAGGTGACTTCATGAAGTTCCAGCTCAGGCTTTTCACTAATGTACGCGCACTTGAGAATCAGCTTCTGAGAAAGTGCTTTTTACTTCTTTTACTATGCTGGATAACAATACAAAATGAATGTTTTAGTAAAAATGTAACTTTGCACACTTTCTATGTCTCTAGAGATGAGTCCATGTTACTTGAGGAAAAGGACCCATGTCACAGGCTCTGGTGTAGTAGCTACATCTATGATCTAGGGCAGTTTGCTTCCTTTTCAGACGCGTAATTTTCTCATTTGTGAAATGAGACTTGAGATAGGTTACCACTAGTTTTCCTTTCAATAACAAAACCTAGGTCCTTTTTAGTCTTATTAAAGACAGAAGTAGAATTAGTGTATGGAAATAAGTGTCATTAGATCATAGCTTTCTAATCCAGTAGCATTTTAAAAAAAGAGCTGCATAATCAAATGCTTGAAATTGGCAGAACAAGAAATTCTAATGTCAGGAAGGGGTAAGTCATCACAATACAAATTTAATAAAGCAATTTTCTCAAGACTGTGTACCTGGCCCTTGGCCAGCTGGGTCTCATACCAACTGGCTATTTGTTATAATACACATTATAGGCACATAATTTAAATACTTAAATCCATACCCTGAGGCTTTTTTAGTTTATCAACTAAGATCATATCTAGTTAAGGGGTTTAATTACATCCTTTGAGATAATAACAAGTGTTTGATCTTTATTAATGAAATTCAGAAAAAAACACAATAAAGTGATTATTCCCCAAGGTGAACAAGACACTTCAAATATTTCTAATGCTAAGGTAGCATATTCATTCAGGTACCTATAAAAAAGTCAACTATCACCAGCTAAATAGATCTCCTAACAGTCATACAAAGAGTAAAATTTTCAGATGTGTTCTTTTTCAGATCCTTTTCTGGTTTTCCTTTTCTGGTTCACAGAAAGCACTTAGAAACAAGGTATGTATGAATGAAATCAGGAGGCTCCAAATTTGATTTTTATCATAATGGAATTTTCCAGGAAATCTCAACTATTTTATTTAGCAACTCGGAAAGAAATTGTCTCAATGTAAATGATTTAAAAAGCCTGGGAAATAACCCAATGCTAGGGACCTGGGTTCAATTTCCATTACCGAGAAAAAAAGAAAAGATAATTATACAGGAGTATTTCACTCCACTTCCACTGGAGTGTTTCAAGTATTGGCCACATAGTTGTACAGTAAAAGAATCCTAAAGAGAGAAAACATTACCTTAGCAACGAACCCAAAGAGAATACACTCAAGTAATGGAAATTAAGCTTTGTTAAGCTTTTTAAAGGAAAGAAAGAGTATTATGGGAATAAAAAATTTAAAATAAGTAGAAAGAGTCAAGATCTAGGATTTTTTTTTTTTTTTTTGAGACAGCGTCTCGCTTTGTAGTTCAGGCTAGCTCTGAGCTCACTATGTAGCCTAGGCAAGCCTTGAACTCAGCAATCCTCCTGTCTCTGCCTCCCAAGTGCTGGGATGACAGGTGTGAGCCACCACGCCCGGCGCTGTGGTATGTGGTGCTGATTGCTGATTGATTGCTGGTGGGCATGAGTCTCCATGCCCAGCATTGTATGTGGTTACCGGGGATCGAACTCAGGACCTTGTGCTTGCGAGGCAGGCGCCAGAACCACTGAGCTAACCCTCCGGCCCCTAGGAAATAATTTTACCAATTTTAATATCAATACTAAATTAATGAGTTAAATTATATTTCTAGCATTACATAATTTACTTATTAATTAGTATATTCATTTGCTTGACAAATACTGTTACCTCTCACATTATTAGATAAAACATTAAATGTTACAGATAGTAACAAAAGAAGGAAAATTATGTGGTTTTCTATTATATATGTTATAAAATAGTAACCTAGTAAGAATTCATTAAAATTATAGCTATATTTAGAAAGTGAATCTATCTCGATTAAAACACTCAGCCAAAATACTGGTAATGCTCATCTGTTTTGAGTTGCAAAATTTTTGAATGATTGCCTTGCATGAAACAATGAGGTACTCTCAAGCTCTGCATGCGAAAGAGTTAATTATAACATATTGCTGCCTAAGGAATTAATTATTCCACCACTAATATAATTTCAACAGTCACAATAATTTGAGCTTCTCCTTGGACATGAAGGTTCAACATCATATGATATATAGAATTCCATAAATTTTGTTGATGCAAAAGAACATAAATCATGCTTAAATATTATTAGTAAAAGAGTAATCTACTCAAAGAAGTTAACAAAATAGAAGAGAAAGTTTAAAATTTTTTGAGAAGAATTTTGTAACTACTGATATACAAACAGTTGTTGATCTACGCACAAACACGTACACCCACTGGATAGTTACACAATTGTTTATCTTAATCTTTCTGATAACTCCATTATAAACTGAATAGTATGTAGTGAACATAAGCTACAGCCTGGGTAACCCCTCTATTAAGCCACGCTCAATCATACATTGTTGAACTCTATATGCCTTTTTCTGTCTCGAGCATACCACTCCACCCACACCCTTTTCCTAGTAAATTTAAACTAAATTATTCACCACCCATTGCATTTGTCATCTCTTTCATGTGCTTTCTATTTCTACCAAGGTAAGAGAAGATATTTCTTCCTAAAATCTTAAAATTGCTTATTGGTCAAAATTTTAGTTATGAGTTAATTGGATTTAACTTAACATTTAAAAGTTTCTCAGCCAGGTACAGTAGTGCATGCCTGTAATTCTGGTACTCAGGAGTCTGAGGCAGGAGAAGAGCCGTGAGTTCAAGGCACTCTGTATTTTGAGACCAAGACAAGCCTGCATTACAAAGCAAGACTCTTTCTCAAATAAATAAGTAAATAAAGTTTAAAAGAATAAAATATCTTACCCTATTAAAGTCATACAGGAAGAAATAATATGTTTACCACTCAGAAGATGAAAGCAAGATAAATGGTGTCCTGCCAGAGATGGATATTCTGAGAGAAATATTAAACACTAGTTTTTAATAGAAAAAAACTTATACCAATAAATTTCAGTCAGGATTTCATGTTCCTTATTGTTACCTAAAAATTTTCATCTAATTACATCAAATCTAACATAAACTTATTACCAGTCTCTCTTATCTTTTCCATCTCTCCTGAACTTGGGTTTCTGTGATATTAATTTTGTTCAGGGTACAAATTTCTGACTAGATAAAACGGTGTGGGTTTTCATCAGCTTATCTCGCCTTTTCTCACAAATTACTTGACTCTATTAAACAGTGCATTTCTCCATTTTATATATTTCTCTACTTTTTCTTATGGGCTAAATATGCAACTCCTACTCTTTCACATCACATAATTCTAAGTGACTTTCCTATATCCATTCCATACTCCTTCAATATACCCCATTTGATAAAATGACTTTAGGTTAAAATACAAAAAAATCTTATCACTCATTTACATGATACCTTTCACTTATTCTTTTTTTTGTTTGTTTGTTTTTGTTTTTGGAGACAGGGTCTCACTTTGTAGTTCAGGCTGGCCCTGAGCTCACTATGGTGCCCAGGCAAGCTGCCATGAACTCAGCAATCCTCCTGTCTCTGCCTCCCGAGTGCTGGGATTACAGGCGTGAGCCACCACGCCCGGCATTGTAGTATGTGGTGTTGACTGTTGGTGGGCGTGAGTCTCCACACCCAGCATTATATGTGGTTACCGGGGATCGAACTCAGGTCCTTGCGCTTGCGAGGCAGGCGCCAGAACCACTGAGCTAACCCTCTGGCCCTACCTTTCACTTATTCTTAATTATGTATAAACATTATTTGCTACATGACTTATATTTCAAACAATCTCTCTAGTATCATGCATTTTATATAATTTTACCTAGATTTTTCAGATAGATCTCTAGTTCAAATTTCTCCAAAGATAACAAACATGTCTATAATTACAAACACACATCTAATTATGTATCCATCTGTTTATTTGAAAACATTCTGATATAACTCACTGACTAAATGAACACGCTTTGATATATTTATATACTTTAAGTTCTGTTACTTTAATTTTTTCAAGTGTAACAGTTTTTTTCTCAAAGAAAAGTGAGCCTTTAAGTGTTGTCTACTAGAACATTCACAAAAGCGATGTTACAGTAAGTGAGTTACAGAATATAATCAGCCATTTTTGTAACATTTTAACGGACCCTTGTAGGTGGAAACAGCATAGGAATGGTGGCAACATCATAATATCACATTTTCTTTTTTCTATTCACAATTTATGAGTTTTCTAATTTCTAATAAAATCCTTAATCAGAGACTGCAGTTAATACCATACATTTGCATACTGATTAGTAATGACATTATCAAATATACTAAGCCCTTTACAGAAGACAGTATTTGAATAACTATCAACAATAAGGAGGCCATCAAAATCTAACCTTATTAAGATGCATTTGATTTCCTTAATAACTGATTAGAGATTAAATTTCAACTTATGCACAGGCTTATTTAGGTAGCAATACAGTAAATTAATCCCACATATTTTTCTTTGTTGCCATTATAGGAGAGAAATGATATACAGTATAATATAGTGCTAATAAATGTTATTTGTTCCTTGATTGAGTACATGACAATCATATCTTAAAAATAGGAAGTCTTTCAGTTATTATTAACTTTCCTCATAAAAAATCATGTGTAGGGCCAGGCATGGTGGCTCATGCCTGTAATCCCAGCACTCGGGAGGCAGAGGCAGGAGGATTGCTGAGTTCAAGGCTTGCCTGGGCTACATAGTGAGCTCAG
>PVIC010054811.1:0-11426 GCA_004025085.1 Thryonomys swinderianus | reverse complement strand
CAGGCTGGCCCTGAGCTCACTATGGTGCCCAGGCAAGCCGCCGCGAACTCAGCAATCCTCCCGTCTCTGCCTCCCGAGTGCTGGGATTACAGGCGTGAGCCACCACGCCCAGCATTATATGTGGTAACCGGGGATCGAACTCAGGTCCTTACGCTTGCGAGGCAGGCACCGGAACCACTGAGCTAACCCTCCGGCCCCATGACACTTTTGGCTACATAACCCAAAAATCTTCAAAATCAATGCCTTGTGGCTTTGGCTTCACTTTACTAATTAGTAGAGTTTTCAAAGAACATCTGTGGTCACAAATTCCACTATCCTGGACCTTGTTTTGACTCTTCTAGTGGACACATCTGCAGGGATACTATGACATTTACCATGTGAAACAAAGATTGTTCTTGTTATTTAGGCCATTTTCCAACATTTGAGGCTTCCTGGTCCTGATTGGATAAATTTTACTATATCTGTATATATGCCCTTTGGCAGTCAGTATAATAACATAAGAAAATTATCCTATTCTTTTACTTAAAAGCAATACAAGGAAACTTTATATCAGTAACATAACTAGAAAACAATCAAAATTGTCATAAATAGAAACCATTCCATATGAGATGGAATCAGAAGTATTCAGTTAAGGAACAAATTATAAAACTTAAAGAAAATAAAATTAATTTAAAGCAAATGACAAACTCCTTTTTAGGAATAAAAGTATCATATACATGTATATGCCAGACCCATATCTCACTTGTGTGAGTTTCTGAAACAGTCACGTATTTGACCATCTCTTTGTACCCATTTGTAAGAAGGGAGTATGTTCATTGTCCTCTTCCGGAGAAGTTTTTTTTTGTTGTTTTTTGTTGTTGTTGTTGTTTTTTTTTTTTTTGAGACAGGGTCTCACTTTGTAGTTCAGGCTCACCCTGAGCTCACTATGTAGCCCAGGCAAGCCTGGAACTCAGCAATCCTCCTGTCTCTGCCTCCCAAGTGCTGGGATTACAGGCATGAGCCACCACACCCAGCACTGTGGTATGTGGTATTGATAGCTGGTGGGTGTGAGTCACCACGCCCAGCACTGTATGTGGTTAATGGAGATCGAACTCAGAACCTTGTGCTTGCCAGGCAGGCGCTGGAACCACTGAGCTAAATCTCCAGCCTGGAGAAGATTTCTATAAGGGACTTTCTCCCTAAGTGGTCTCCAGTCTCTCTCAGCCCCAGAACTTCCTTTGCCACAGGAATGGAATCCTAGGCAGAATGTCATCAGAAAGAACTGGCATGTGTGGGGGGCTACTTCTGCCTTTTTCTTGGAGACATATGCACCCCAGAGACTTCTGCCCCTCCTGGGACATACACCTGCTCTTCTCTATCATTTCCACCTCTTCCTCTTCTTCTTCTTCCTCCTCCTCCTCCCCCGCCCCTCCTCCTCCTCCTCCTCCTCCTCTTCTTCTTCATGACCAGCAACATCAGGAAAATGAAGATTCATCTCTGCTTCTCTGGAAGTGGTTTCTGGTCTCAAGAATAACGTGTCTTCCTCCAGCAGAACCTTGATAGTGTAGGGAGAAAATGCATTAAATCTATATAATTTTAAAGCCACTTATAATTTCAATCAATGGACTAACAGCATTTTAAGTTAGGTCCTTCCATCTGTGAGAATGAAAGTGATATATTAGTTTTCTACCTTCTGCTTTTTTTTTTAATTTGTCAGTTTTTTCAGAACCAACAAAAGGAAGAGCGCCATTATTTTGCGAAGTGATTCTCCATAGTTCTGAATTTACTGAACAGTAAGAATTAATTCCCAGCCAGACGTAGTGGCTCATGCCCATAATCCCAGCACTTGGGAGGCAGAGGCAGGAGGATTGCTGAGTTCCAGGCTTGCGGGCCACACAATGAGCTCAGGGCCAGCCTGAACTACACAGCCAAACCCTGTCTCAAAAAAAAAAAAAAAAAAAAAAAAAAAAAAAAAAAAAAAAAAAAAAAAAAAAAAAAAAAAAAAAAAGAAAGAAAGAGAAAATTCCCAGCCAAACTGATTGATTTATGGTGTATCATTATTCAAACAATAATAACAAATAGCCTGGAATTTTTCTAAAATTTAGTCTTCTGAATGCATTAATTTATTGGGTGATGTGTGAAAGATGAGGAAAATGAAATTTCTTATCCACTTCCACCTAATTTAGAGAAATGTTAAGGACAATTTATCAAAGTCATAGTGCTTCAAAATATTTTCAGGAAATTTTACATATGAAATCACAATGAAGTGATTAAAAAAAATTAAACAATGTTCAAAACACTTTTGACTGAATGTCCATACGAATGTAGTCAGAAGACTTATTTTCAGAGTCTTGAGTATGTAAGATTTGGTACAATCTTGATAATTATAGCATTTTTCCTGTATTCCATGTATCAGTAGCTGTCTAAACTCTAGAGGGTCTCTTCATTTCAACAGCGACTCATAAAGCTGATCCATCTTTTTCTTCTAGAAGATTAAATGAAATCTCAGAAAAATAAGATCTTGCATAAATGACACAAGTGGTAAGTGAAAGAACTGGTTCAAGTCCAGCTGAAGTGTGCCTGACCCTCAGTCAGCCATAGGCGGGTGCGTTTCCTTCTCCGCGGAGAAGCCGCGTCTGAAACAAAGGCACACAGCGCAGAAGGTGAGGCCCGAGGGCCAGCGGGATGGAGAGGCCAGAGCGCTCCACAGCAGAGAGAGGCAGTGAGCTAACGCCTAAAGAAGAGCACGGCACATGCTGAAATCAGACAGGAAGCTCTGCTCGTTTCACCAGAAAGAGTGATAAGTGAGTGGACAGGTGACTCGAGATGATGCGATGTCCAAAGTTTACATGTAGCCCTGGATGGTAGGAAGAGAAGGCAAAGAAGTGACTTCAACGGATTTTTCTATATGCCAAACAGGAAGGTAGGCGTATTAAAATTACTCTTGTTAAATTCTCATTTCACTCTCCAAGGGCGATTCTTTCATTCCCATTATTGAACTAGAATAATAGAAGATGAGCGTGTTTCTTATTTTCAGTCACATAAGTACTAATTGAGAAGTCTTATATCTAAAATATATCACCAATTGCCCAGCAAAGAGAAGCAGTTAAGAAGTGGAATTAGTAAGGAGGATTGTGTTCAGTTTCAGTAAACTCACAAGGAGTGTAGCAACATGTTACCTTGTGACACTTTCTGTTGTTGGTAAACTGTGGTTCTATGGCCTGTCACTGGCTTTCCGGGCTGCCATGGAGTCCTTCTAGAGTGTCTTTCTTGGTTTTTGTCCAACAAAGAATTGGACAAGACAATCAAAAAGTGCAATAACGTTTTACTCTTCTTAAAGGCAACAGAAGAAATATGTTCTACAGAGTGAGGCTGGCCACTGAGAAAGGCAGAATGCATGGGGATGAGGTTAATGGCCACCGTCAGTAGGATTCCCCCACTCCTCAGGCTGACATCATATGAAAACTATCCTATCAAATCCCGCTCGATCTTGCACCAGAAGAATTGAAGACAGCATTTACTGATTGGTCCAGGTGTGTGGCTTGAGGATTGTTTTTGTGCTTTTGTTTGGACTGTGTGATTAATAAATTACACCCACTAGCCCAGCAGGCTGACTACACCTTAATCTCCTGCCCTGTTTATTTTAATGGGGATATTTAAACCTGATATATACAGAGAATGTTTAAATTAAATATATTTTTATGATAAATGACATCTTAAAGCTCAAAATTTTTGTTTAATGTAGAAAGCTCCCATCTTTCTCACAGCTTTCTTTATTTCAATATGTAAATAGTTCCATGATTGTTAGAATTGCTGTCACCCTGCCATGGTAGAAGTCAGCCAGGCAATGAAATAGAGACAAGCAAGATTTACTAATTCTGAATTTATTGTATATTTTGAAAAATTTTTTTTCTTTTAGCTTTTATCCCAGGAATGTCTTTTGCAGGATTGAAAGAGCCATCTTCAAACTGTGAAAAGAAAGAAGACATGCCTCTGTTCTCCAGTCTCTGTGAGAGGGAATTCTTCACCTCTGGTGGCCCCTTGTTCCCGATTATAAAACTATCTCCTATCACATGATGATTCAAAAACTTTTGTTTCCCTTTGAATCATGACAGTCAGCAAACCCAATGGCCTATGAGGCCTGTCATTAGCTCCTCAGCACTAATAGCTCATAAAAACTTGCTTGCTTTTTGTTTTGATCAAACTGAGCTCAAACAATTTTAATCCCCATTTCCTACTGAGGTAGCAGTAAAACTTGTCTTCTTTGCTCACGTAACTTTGTCTGGTATAATTTTTACATCGATACTGGTCACTGAAGTCAGTGAGCTTGTTAAACGGTCAAATGAATTTTAATGAAATTCATCTACTAGCCTTTGAGACTCAGTGGAGCAGAACCAGGAGATTGGATAGTAACATCTTTAGGAAATTCAGTGTATTAGCTATTTTGTACACATTTTACTAAGAGTCTACTAGAAATCAGTATATTTACTTTAAAACTAAAACTAGAGAAAAAATATGGAATTGTGGAGAGATTTTTTTTTTTTTGCCTGAGGGCTGTAATCCAGGGTTATCCCTGGTCCATTAATTTGAAGACCTGAAAATAAAAAAGCAACTTGTCCAGCCCAAAGTCAGATTTGTGTAAGACAGGTTGGTGAGAGATAGAGCTGGAGATAAAACTGGAAGCCAAGAGAAAACTGACCCCATAAGTTTTCCCCAAGCTTTTAAAGTATTACTTGGATGACAAAAGAAATAATCACTCCAGTTTCAGTGTAGCCTGAGGGGAAAGGACTGGTTAGTTGTGCTTCTCTCAGTAAAAGTCTATTTCTAAGTCAGGGATCAGGTACTCATTAGATACTAGAAATAGACACTACAGTGTTGCTCTACAGAAATTTTAAGCTAAAATTCCAATAATGTGAGCCTGTAACGCTTTCGTAATTGAAACTTTATTATAATATCAAAACATTATTTAGTTTGTATGTTCAAAGTATTATTCCTATTTTAACTCATACTCCAACCCAGCGGTGCTACATTAATTATATGTTATAAAACCCAGATCATCCCCACTCCTCAATGAAAGATCTGAGCAGTAATATATTAAGTGCTTTGCATATTTAATTACAAAGTACCCCAACCATTTATTTAGCTATAATCTATTATGGGTAGAAAGTATATAATCTTCTTGATGATTTGCTTGATAAATGTATTTGTCTTTTTAATGAGCTTCTTTGTTAAGGTGGTTAGAATGATTAATGTGCCAGAGCACATCATCAGTAACCTTGAAAACCAAAAGTCAATATTTGGGAAAAATCCTTACATAGTGAAATGCACTGCTTAAAACTGCAGAAATCTCCATGAGGATGCTAGCCAGTTGATTAGCAGACATGTTTGACATGTTGCTATTTAAACAGGATTAAGTGTGCAGGGTAAGTGATGAGGGAAGCAGCAGGCAGAGAGAGGGGCCTCAAAAAGCAATTATAACACAAGAATTGATAAGCTCCATTATTTCCAAATGGATTTGATAATTCAGATTACTAATTGCCCTGCCAGTAGGCCTGGAAGAATATAGAGTAAGAGCTACAATTTCCTCGAAGAAAAAATTACTTAAAAGCAGATACACATTCCATCGCATAACTATAGTTAACTTTCATTGTAATCAATTACTTAACCCTAGGATTATACACTTCAGTTTGTATTTGATGGATGAAAAGTATTTATTCTAGGATGCAATCATTTTGTATCTTAAATTACAGGAAATTCATAAAACAGAATAACAAAGCAGAATGAGAAATTCACTTTTTTTTTTTTGAGACAGGGTCTCACTTTGTAGTTCAGGCTGGCCCTGAGCTCACTATGTAGTCAGGCAAGCCTCGAACTCAGCAATCCTCCTGTCTCTGCCTCCCGAGTGCTGGGATGACAGGCGTGAGCCACCACGCCCGGCAAGAAATTCACATTTTAAAAAATGAAAATTAAACATCTGTCAGTTGTTTTGCAGTTTCTCCCAAATCCACCATAACTCTGTCTAGCCGAAAACAAACTGACCTGATGGCAATGAGATTCACTTTTGCCAACCTCTTACTCCCTTTCCTACCTTTTCTGTTCTCTTATTACTAAGTTGGAACAAAAATTCTATCATAAATAACATTTTTATAAAGATAAAGGAAGAAAGGATCAGAAAGATAAAGCATATTCATATTATGGTAGAATTTATTTCCTTTGCATTTACAGTGCTTTCCGACTTCGGGCAATAGAATGAGCTGTGATGCACAATGAGCTGTGATGCACAGTTTAGATAAATTGCTAAGCTGTTTTGAATTAAAGCTCATAGGAACCACTGTATTATCTTTTTAGACACTTTTTTTGAGTTAAATATATCAAACTGCTTGGCATCATATTCTCAGAGTGGCACTGAGCCGAGGTGTGCTGGCACTATGCAGCTCACAGCACACTGTTCCGAAACAGCGCCCATTTCAGAGCATGACCTCCTGAGCCAGACTCCCTGTGCTGGAGTTTTGGTTTTTCCCCTAACTGGTTGTGTGACCTAGAAAAACTAGGCTCATATTTCTGCCTCAGATCCCTGTGCTAAAACAGTCCCTGTCAAAACTAACGCCCATGAGAAAGCATCGTTGAGAAAACAAACACAAATTTGGCTTTATTTAGGTGGTTAGTAGCAATACCAGGTGAAAGTATTAGGACACTTTTTGCTTTTTTAAGGGAGTTAGAAGAGGCTTATCATACTACAGAGTTGCATTTGGGGGACTGCTGAATGAAGCACTTTTAGACTAAGCACTGCCAAAATGTATATATAGTTTGATGACAGAGGCTTTCTCTCCAAGATCTACAAAGCAGAAGCAGGGCTAGAGCTTTCCCTAGGAAACTACAGTCGTCACATGTATCCATTGGGAATAGGAGGTGTTTTGTAATTGTCAGTGGTTACACTAGAATCTTGTTTTATTCTTTGTCTAGAAGTGGATAAGGAATGGTCTTCACAATGACACAGAGTTCTCATCGGGTATTGGATATTGTAGCAAATTTCTCCTGTTCAAAAAATGACATAGGGAGCAACATCTAACTGGTAGATTTCAGAGCACTTCATTTTTCCCTATATTTTTCTTTCTTCTCTCTTTGTTTTTCTTTCTCTGTATTTCTTTGGATCGAGGGTTACTGTTGAAAATCTATTGATCAAAATTATGTGGAGTCTATTCATACTAATCTATTTTCTGTTGCTAACAACACAATACTACAGACTAGATAAGTTATAAACAAAACCTTTTTAGTTTCCAGTTTTGGAGTTTCAAGTATGCATAACTTGTCATGGTTGTCTTGGTGGTAGAGTCTTAATGTTGTGTACAGCAACACATGGCAAGAGAGATGAACCATGATTGTGTGTCACTGGATATCTCTTCCTCTTTCAAATCTATTAGGCCTCAATTATGGCAGTTCCACTCTATGACTTTATCTAACTTTAATCATTTCCCAATGGCATACCTTTAAACACCACAGTGAAATTTTGTTCTTTTCGTCTTAATATATCACAATGCATATTATATTTCAGGACATTAATTCTTAAGAGACACACTCACTCCCCTGTCCAAACCATAATATAGTGCTGATAGAAGAATTTGTTCTATAATATATAGAATGTATCAAGAGTTTAGGAAGCATTTGTAGCAGCAAAAATGATACAATTTTTAACCTCTGAGAGCACATCCTCCAAGGGAAGCTGAATAAGGCTTGCAAAGCATCAATCTGAAAAGGAATGAAAGGAGACTCCTTCACTGATTTTCACACCTACCTGGTTGAATTTTGTTTCAGGGGCAATATCTCAATAGAAGCATATTGTTGACATGCATCTAAAGTCTATTTTTAATGAAATTTAAGTTTATATTAATAATGAAAGAAAATCTGAATGCTTGGAAGAACATAAAGAAGAAAATCAACTTTCTAAAAATTTAAAGCCCAATAATTGAATTTTGATCAACAAGGCCAGTTTAGAGGCTGACAATGATTAGATTTACATCTAGAGAGAAAATACAAACAAAAACCTAATTAAAAAGTACTCACAAGAGAGTATTATCTGTTCTTAACTCGTTGTGAAGAGTATAAAGGTAGGCAAGTACAGGAGAACATATCGAGTAGCCTTTAATTGATCAGTAGAGAACAGTAACATATAAGAAGTAAAAGTAATATTGCAGGAAAGAAAAATAAGTGAAGAAGTATTTAATAATCAGCTTTATTTCAGCTTCTTAGCTGAAAACTATCCTCTTGTGTTGCTATATAAACAAGTAGACTGAATATTATGTGCCTAGCCTCTTGCTGAAACTGAGAAATAGAACCTTCATCTTCTTTGATGATTACATGTCCAAGGAATGGGGCCAGGTTCTTTAGATTGACAGATACAAAACTGACAAGAAGCTTTGACAAGATTTAGATTTCAAAATGCAAAAGACTTAAACCAGAGGTCAAAGAGAAAGCTGCCTAATAACTTTAGTTGAGCTACCGTGCTGATGGAGTTTTGGTCACTGCCTTTCAGGATGGTTGGCTCCTGGAGTATTCTGAAAATGCTCACTCAGCGTTTTTCAAGATAGTAGAAGCTCAATGAAACAAAGAAGTTGGTGCTACTTTTTTAACCTGAGCAAAATAAATTTAAAAATCAGTACACAGAAGTTTTAGTATTGTGCATATTAACTGTCTCCACTAATAATGAAATCCTATCCATTCAAGTTCAAAGACAAATTTTTCTTATTGAATATTATATGATAAAGTTCTGTCCATTGAGATAGAAGGGTAGAGATTCTCATTTTGCAAGGTTTGGTTTCTTGGAAAAGCTGTTATTTCTGCCTTAATAGTTATGTTTCATGTATATTAGGTAAGCATTGTTTCTATCCATATTGGGATACTACAAAAATAATCTATCATTGGATATGAAAATCCAATGGAGCACAGGAGATGCTTGTCTTAATTTATAAGGGGAAATCCAGTACACCAGTGCTAACAATCATTATAGTTCACTTCAAATGAAAATTTTGTAAGCGTACCTGGGCAGTCAGAATTTCAAACGAGGGCCCTAGCTAAATTCATTCACTAACCTGACTTGAAGACTGCCTTAGTTGCTTTTCTCATTGTTGAGACAAAAGACTCAAAGCCCAAAGGTAAAGAAGAAAAGGGTCTCCTACCTCACAGTTTGCAGAAGTTTCAGTTTATAGCTGGTGGTTGCAAAGCAGAGTGGGTTGGTAGAGGAACATATCAGAGGAGAAACAGTTCATGGCAGGCAGAAGGCAGAAACAGCAAGCAGTGAAGTAGTGAACTGTCTTTTATTTAGGCTTAATACATTTAAATTTATATTTAAGTAACCACATACATGTCCAGGTTCTTGTGTGTGACAAGGAGATATTGCCAAACATATACTTCATAGTAGGTAGTTAGTGGTTACATTTGTTGAAAATCAGGAGGCAGTGGTAGAAACAGGGAGAAGGATGCAGGGAAAAAGCAGATGAGAAGGGAGAAACAGTGAATGATAAAAGACACTTCAATAACTCAGTTTTCTGGTCTTTATACTGTCAGACAAAACTGATCCAAGTTGCCTCTCTCCCTCTGTATCTCCTCTCCCTCCCTTTCCCTTTCTTCCTCCTCCTTCCCCTTGTCACTCTCCCTGATGTCAGAAATCTGATGTCACCACCTCCTAAGCTTAAACTTGGGTAATCAATAGGATGCTGTGGCATTTAGAGCAGAACAAAGGGGAGGACATGACTTAGCTCCTTTGTTTCTAATTGTACTCTGGTTAGTGGCTACTGTCTTACTAATGTAGTTCTAGAGTTCTTAAATCTTTCCCAATTTTTAAGGTTTCATCCATTGTCTCTCCTTTAAAAACTGAGGATACAGACAATAAAGTTTCTGAGTAAAAGTTTAAATAAAATTCTTTAATAAAAGTTCCAGTTAAATGTAGTTTACCAGCAAAGGGGATTCTCAACCGATCCCCAAAACAAGTCAAATTAACAAATAAATAAATTAAGACAAGCCATTCTAGAACATATATAGGATTCACATAAACAATTATTCTTTGTCTTGGTCTGTGGTGTATCCATTTGAAGTCAGTTAACCCAGCTATCTGAACTGATGTAACTCTTAAGAACTAATCTTTAAAAGAGAATTTGAAGCTATGATAATCTGCCTGCTAGACAATTTCCAGTTTGGGTTTTACAATATACAGTATTAGCTAATAAAATTAAATCAGGATTATCTCATGAAGCCCTAGTGTTCTGAGTAAAAAATAGATAATGTATTAAATGGCTAAACAATAGAATGACTGTTATTCATTACCTACATGGAAAAGACTGATGCTTCAGACTATTACCATGTGGGCAATGCCCGAGGTTGGAGCAAGGAAATAAGTGGATATTAATGTGTCTTCACATAGTTTAGTTTAACCTACATATAGTCCCTCATTGACAATAGCATTTAAACTTAGACAACCAGAAACAAATATTTGGAAAACAACTGAACTTAAGAATTCTTTTTACCATAAAAATATGATCTTATAATTACTACATAAAATGTATCCCAGTATTTTCAAATCATTAAAATTTAGTGACTACTAAGCCACCTACCCCTCTCTAAATAGTAAAGAAAGGGAAGAAGCAAATATGGATTGGTCTACAGTCCAGAAAGCCAAAACATAATTTAGGCAATTAAAAGGGTACTGAGAATTTTAGTATTCTGAAATTCACACAAGAATTCAGGGGAAAAGGGGCTGATGATATAGCTCAGTGGTACCATACCTGCCTCACAAACACAAAGTCCTCAGTTCAATCCCTGGTACTGAAAAAGAAAACAATAAAACAAAAACAGAATTCAGAAACAAAGAAAATCAGAACTTGTCAGTTAAAAACAATATACAAACACAACACATTATAAAAAAAAAGACATAGTATTTGAAAGAACAACACTATCAGGACATAATACTTATTAGTAACTAAGAAGTTAACAAAAATGTTCATTGTGATAAACCTCTGTTATGTGGACATAATACAACAGTGTTTTACAGAAAGTTTACACATAGTTTAATATCTGTAGGTAGCATAGCTATTTCAACAGTCTCCAAATAATAGAAATTAAATCTTATTATGTATATAAACAAAGGTAAGAAGAGATTCTTAAGTAGGACATTCTTTTTTTTTTTTTTAGACAGGGTCTCACTTTGTAGTTCAGGCTGGCCCTGAGCTCACTATGTAGCCCAGGCAAGCCTCGAACTCAGCAATCCTCCTGTCTCTGCCTCCCGAGTGCTGGGATTACAGGCGTGAGCCACCATGCCCGGCACTGTGGTATGTGGTATTGATTGCTGGTGGGCGTGAGTCTCCACGCCCAGCATTGTATATGGTTACCGGGGATCGAACTCAGGACCTTGCACTTGCAAGGCAGGCGCCGGAACCACTGAGCTAACCCTCCGGCCC
>PVIC010054810.1:0-11420 GCA_004025085.1 Thryonomys swinderianus | reverse complement strand
AAAAAAAGCTGCTGTAGAAGCTCCTGGAGAGACATAAAAGAAACATCTGTGTCCATGTGTAAATACTGTATCATTTATGTCGTATGAGAAACTGAAGGTATAATTGAGGTATAGAATGTATGACAGGTATTGTGAAATAGGAAGAAAATGTTCAAAAGAAAAAAGGAAAGGGGGAGGTAGGGAAAAGTAAAGAAAGAAAAGAAAAAAAATTGATGTTAAAAACAAAAAAATGGAAACAAATCTTCTGTATATAGGTGGTAGGAAATTGTAGGGAGGATAGGGGAATGGAAAAGAATAAGAATCAATCAGGAGACAGAGACAGGAGGATTGCTGAGTTCGCGGCGGCTTGCCTGGGCACCATAGTGAGCTCAGGGCCAGCCTGAACTACAAAGCGAGACCCTGTCTCAAAAAGAAAAAAAAAAGAATAAGAATCAAAATATATCATATGGCCAGGCATTGTGGCTTATGTCTGTAATCCCAGCACTCAGGAGGCAGAGGCGAGAGGATTTCTGAGTTTGAGGTTTGCCTGGGCTACATAGGGAGCTCAGGGCCAGCCTGAACTACTAAGCAAGACCCTGTCTCAAATAACTAAAAAACAAAAGAAAATGTGTGTCCTGTGCAGGTGCAAACTCTCAATGTTATATGTGATGATAATGTGTATCTAAAATGTACTGATAAAATCAATGAAGGAAAAAAAGAAACATCTACATCCAAAGTGAGAGAGATTGGATAGTCTGAAAAAAAACTCAGACAAGCCCAGTTTGGCTGAGAAGTGAGTTTATTAGGGGTTCCTTTGGGAGCAATAGTCAAGTCAGGGGCTGTAGCACCACCAAAGTCACCCCCTCTGTGTGCCAGCTACTGAGCTTACAGAGCAAGAGTCAAAACAGAAAAACAGGGTCAAAGGCAAGAACGATCCTTGGGAAAAGTTGTGTGTAATTCACTCTCATCCCATCCTCATCAGGAAACTCCACTGGTCACAGCAACCACCGTCTAGCCATGGCAGTGGACGACAGTGCTGTGCTGCAGACCAGCACATGGCCTCAGCACCTGTGTGGGCCCACCGCACAGCTACAAGATGGAGCTACTTTGGCTATGGGTCAGACAGTTCTCACTACAGGAGCAAGGAATGATGGCTGGCACATAGTAAACATGCCATAAACACTAGTGGTTAGCATTTGCAGTTGTCAACATTTATTGTTGACTCAGTAAAAAGGCACTCGCTGTGCCATCTGCTTTCCACACACTGGCTTGTTGATTCTTCACATCGCTATCACAGAGAAATTCAGAATACCCCCACTGGACCCCACAGAACAGCAAGACAGCACTGCCCAGAGGACAGCAGAGGGCTTTGGAATCTATCACCCATGAAACCTGAATATATTATTTTAACCTGTTTCCTTAAACTAGAACTTATTTTTCAAAGTTTTTTGGAAGATAACATACACATTAAAGAAAAGCCAAACATTACTTGTCACACATTAACTATTCTGCAAAGGTACTAGAAAGTTTTGTTATTTAAGTCACCAATGACATGGAATCTGAGGCCTGAGCCACAGTCCGTCTAACACATATCTAGGTTTCTAGCCATTACTCTGTCAGTGCAGAGCCTGAGAACCGTGTCACGGAGATGACGGACAGTCAGGGCATGAGGGTAATCAGAAATCCACATGAAATGCACATGTTGAAGGCTGCCTTTCCTCTCCACCGCACTCTAACTAATTAAGATCCAACACCTTTCCTCCTCGGTCCCATTTCATTTTCACAGTTTTACTTCACAAAGTCAGTACCAATGTTTCTTAACATGTTCCAATTATTTTTCCTTTGTGAAAATAAAAAAGAAAAATTAAACACACTCTGTGAATGATATTTCCCACTGTTTGTTTACAATGGTCTGGCTATATATTTTTAGCCTAGGGAATTAGAAGAATAAAAGCATTCAAGAAGCAGCCTCTTCAGGGTATGGACAACACTCCAGATGTTGGGCTCTCTTCCAAAATTGCTGTCTCTGCCCTGTCACAGTCCCTGCAGGTTCCCTGAAGAAAGTGAAACTCTGTAGAACAACCAGAGCGAGGGAACTGGCTGGCACATGCGTTGGGGGGCACCTGACCCCCACACGTGTCCTCCACAGGGTTTTCAAAGTGCTCTTCACAGCTCTATTTCTAAGAGCTACTCTCCTCACCCTGCTATGTCCCTGACCTCCAGATTCGGAACACTAGCTTTGAGCTATTTTTAAGCTCACAGTGATGAGTTTCAGCTAAAACACAAACATGTCACCTTCGCTGCTCCTTCCTGGGACAGCACAGACCTCGGTGAGACAGGTAGCAGTCCTGGCAGCCCAAGGGTGGAAAACAGCTCCAGAGAGCATGCCTGGAACCTCAGTCTCCTTAGCCCCGCCCTCCTCACATCCACAGGAGCTGCTAGGGCACTTTTGTGACACTTGTCTCTTGTCCTTTGCTTTCTTCCTGCTATGGTTTGGATCTGAAGTGTTCCCCTAAAAGCTCATGCGTTGAAGGTCTGGGACCCAAAGGAGCAGTGTTGAGAGGTGAGGACCTGGAGAGATGACTAGATCTGATCTCATTGTTGGATGAATCCACTGATGAATTCACAGCTTAATGGGGTTTAGGAGGAGTGAAAACTTTACAAAAAGGGGCCTAACTGGAGGGCAAATGTGCCTAGGGGTGCACCCTTAAAGGGTACATTTTGTCCTCAGCATTTGCCTGCCTCCCTCATTCTCTCTCTCTCCCTACTTGTCTTTCATTCTACCTACCATACCACCATAAGGTGGGCAGCAGCAGCTTTGTGCTACCACTGCTCACTGCCAGCATTTCCTGCCTCACAACAGGCCCGAAAACAAGGAAGCAAGTGACCACAGGCTGAAACCATGAGGCCAAATAAACCATTTTTCCTTTAAGTTAAAATGTTTTCAAGTATTTTCTCACAGCCGTAGAAAGCTGACTAATACACCTCCAGTGCCCTTGATGTCCCACTCTTTTTTTTTCTGGGTTTCCTGTCCATTTTCTTTTCTCTGAATACTACTTGTAAAACTACTTCTTAGAAGACCTCAATAACTACAACAGCAACAATGTGACCCAGGTCATTCTTGCCGAGGTAATTAGAGCCACAGACTCAGAATTGCCCTGGTGAAGTGAACTGGGAGAGATATAGTCTGTGAATCTGAGTATATGGGCTATAGCAGTCATTTGCAGGTTCTCAACTCACCCTTCAAGTTGGTTTGTCTAAGACCTTACCCTCCGTTAACAATTGCACTGTCTACTCTTTTTGGTGTGTGATGTGGGGGATTGTACATAGGACCTTTTCACTGTGCCCTTCTAATTTTTTGAGACAGGATCTTAAAAAGTTGCTAACTGGCTCACAATGGGCTTGAACTAGCAATCCTCCTACCTCAGCCTCTCAAAGCACTTGATTACAGGCATGTGACACTGTGCCTGGCCAAATTTTCTACTTTTTCAAAGAGATGTACATCCTTAACCCAAATGAATTTCACTTCTATTTCCTTATTCAAAACACCAAAAAGAAGGACATGTAAAGGTACACCTCTTAAAGAAGAAATAGAAAAGAGCATTTTGTTAAGAAGTACTGAAATGAATTAGCTGCTGAATCCTAACCAGAAAACTACATTTTTTTTTATTCCTTTGATCCATCCACGGGTCAACCATGACATTTTTTTTAGATGAAATGAGCAATATCTGTAGCTCTAAGATTTTAATGAAAAATGTAATGTTTAAAGCACATGCACGACATGCAGGCTAAAAATTCATGTGTTAGACTATTAAACATTTGGCAAACACATTATATGTAAGCTTAAACATTTATAAGGATGTTATGCATGGTGGCATACACTTGTAATACCAGCACTTGGGAGGCTGAGACAAGAGGATTTCCACAAGCATGAGGCCAGCATAGGCTATTTGGTAAGTTCAAGGCCCACCAGAACTACACAATAAAATCCTCTCTCAGCAAAACAAACAATGCATGATGGAATATAAAATCTTTTATTTTAGGGAGTGTGCTAGCAAAAAAAATTTTGAAGACTACCATACAAGCTTCTTGGCTTAGTGAGAGAGCTACCTCGGCACTATTATCTTTAAATGGGAATTGTAAGAACTTCCCTGATATTGCCCTCTTAGGAGATTTGTATTTGTTTCTTTTAAGATATTACAGTCTTCTTTCTCATTTCCTTTGGCTTATCTTTATAACCTGAAGAAAAGGGAGTTTTGTCTCACTGGAGGATGAATAAGCCTCATCCAATGGAGAGCTGTGTATTAAATGTCACCCTGGTCTGTCCCTATCTAATTATTGGTACCCATCTATGGAGAATGGTGACCCATGCTCTTCTAGGTAGTTAGCTGCAAATATCTGTCCTTCTTTAGGTCAAATCTTGGACAAAGAGAAGAGTAGGACTATTTGACCATTATGAGTTTCAGTATTCTCAACCAATCCAGTTACCTGACAAGGTCATCCTGAGGGCTATCCAGTTTTTCCCCCTTTGGAGAATATGGTAAGATTTTACATTCATGGGAAGATTCATACATTCTTTGAACTTAGGCTTTAGTGTGAGACTTGTTTTGACCATGACAATGTGAAGAAGAGCTTTAAAGGACAGTGAGTTTTACATTTTGCCCCCCCCTATCATTGCAGCCATCACAGAAGAACATGTCAAGATAAGAGATTTTCATCAGTCTGGCCCCTTGCAGTATCACAGTGGGCAGAACACTCTTAAAGGTATTTACTGGACTAGGCAGGAGCAAGAAATAAATGCTATTGTTGTGTGAAGCTACTAAGACTCTGGAGGTATTCATTTGTCACCATAGAGTGCCCTGACCTATCTTGATTAATACATATATGAAAAAGCTGATGCTCACATTGGGCCTCTACCTGTTTCTACATCTATATTTCAATTGATTTGAAACTCAGCACCTAGAGGATGATTTATTGTCCAATCCACTCTGAAAGTTTCTATCTATCCAAATTTTACCCACCCTTCAGAGTCCAAATTTCCCATATTTGTCTCAATGTCTTTTTTTGTTCTCTTTTCTCACAAAGTGTCCTTTTTCTCTTGTGAACTAGGTATTTACCTAGAGATACAACTGAAATCTGAAATGCCTCTAGGCAACAGACAGGTAGAACAGACAGGAATCTAGGAAAACCAGAGAGAACCTGTCTGCTCTAAAGATATTCGTTTAATTAAAACTAGAAAAAAATGAACAATGCTAAACAATTATAGTTCTGGTCTTCCAAGTTGTAACTTTTGCAGAATTTTTAAGAAATTAATTCATTTTGCAGGACTTTATTTTGAACTTTTATTCTGTTTTCATATCCTCTGGCACATAGAAAAGCAAAATATAATTCATTTATGACTTCCTGCTTATCTCTCCAGAAAGAATATACGCTCCTTGCAGGCAGGAATAAGATTTCACTAAATAGGGCCGGAGATTTAGCTCAGTGGTTCCGGCACCTGCCTCGCAAGCATGGTGACTCATGCCCACCAGCAATCAACACCACATACATCAGTGCCGGGTGTGGTGGCTCCCGCCTGTAATCCCAACACTCCGGAGGCAGAAACAGGAGGATTGCTGAGTTCGAGGTTTGCCTGGGCTACATAGTGAGCTCAGAGCCAGCCTGAACTACAAAGAAACTTTAAAAAAAAAAAAAAGATTTCACTAAATAATGTTCTACCTAAACTCTGATACAAAGATTTTATAAATATTTTATATAATATACTTCGTGATCTTAAGTAGGAATCATAGACACATTATAAATATTTTCTAATTAGTATTGTATAGAACACTCAATTTGCTTAGCATGTTTTAGATACCAAAGTTAATTTCCCCTTCTCAGTACAACCAGTGTCATATCATGGAAATGTTCAAGGCCAGTCATACAGTTCTCCCTAAATATCACTGTCCCTACCTTTAGGTCTGTCAGAGTGGGAGCCAGGCAGACTGACATGAGGATGCCGGAGTTGATGTGAACTCTCTAAGGCCACAATTTGGGAAGCTGCTAGGCTTCAGGTAACATCTTCCATTTACCTTAGTGGCAAGTCACAGTTACTTCTTTAGAAATAAGAATACAGGGGCCCAGGGTATAGCTCGGTGACAGAATGCCTATCATGTGCAAAGCCATAGGTTCATTTCCAACATCACACACAAAAAAAGTTTTTCTCACGGAAAGAAAACACAACCCAATGTCAGTTCCTTTGAATCTTCTCTGATTATTGCCCCACCTAAATCAAGCAAAAATTTGTTTTATGAAAGATTTGGGAGTTAACACCAGTGTCCATAATTTTGCCTGTTCAATTTCATTTTCTCATAACAAATTAAATCCACTCAGTTCAATATTTTAATAATTCATACTAATATACAAGGCACCCATTACTAGGAGGAAAATATTTTTAAAACAGGAAACTTCAATCAATTGTCTCCTCCCCCTGCTGTTCTATCGAGGATGGAAACCAGGGCCTTCAGACTAAGCTATATCCCCAGTGCCTTTATTTTCTATTTTGAGAAAGGGTTTTTCCCAACCAATTTTATTCACAGCCTTCTAAAACCTCATAAAGGCAGTTTCCTATCACAGGCATAACTACTTTCAACAAGATTTTTCAAATACTGCTCCATAATTGCATTTTATTTCAAAAACCTTCTTAATTTAAGAATTTAGCAGAAAATAACAAAATTCTGTAACAAAACTGCTGTGACCTTGTGTGTGGAGTTCACACAGTATTATAGAGCTTTGAAACAGACTTCATTCTGGTTTACTCCATTATCATGTCCCCCTCATCTGCAAATTTAATACTTGTGTCTCACCCATGGGCCAAATATATGTGTGTTCTCACAGTAAGTGAAAGCTTTGCCACTGGCTTTATCACACACTTACCCTCTACTGGTTCATGTGGAATCTAATGAAACCCAAGGAGACCTGACTCTATGATCTTTGATATGGATTCAAATCTCATTCTTGTTGCTGAGAGCTCACATTTAAATGTGATTCTCTAGTACAACTATTATGGAGATCAGTGTGGAGATTCCTCAAAAAACTAGGATTAGAGGTTCCATTGGACCCCGCTTTTCCCCTGCTGAGGATATACACAAAAGAATCACAAGACTCATATCACAGCGACATATGTGCACCCATGCTTATAGCAGCTCAGTTTGTGATAGCTAAATCTTGGAAACAGCACAAATGCCCATCAACTCTAGACTGCATAAAGATGTGGTTTATCTATAAAGTGGAATATTACTCTGCCATAAAGAATGATTAGATTGAATCATTTATACTCAAAGGGACATATCTTCAGGACATATTCACAAGTCAAATAAATAGATCACAGATGTGTAAATATTCTACCTTTTCTCTGGTATAAGAAACTGAAGTTTTAAATGTGTTCTAGAATGCATGACTGATATTGTGAAATAGTAAATATTCAAAGGGAAATAGGGTTTAGGGATAAATAATGAAAGGAAAAAAATTGATCCCTAAATCTCATTTCCCTTTGAATATTTACTATCTGCTCCTAAAGACCTTTTCTACCAGTTCCTGGCTTCTGTTATTATTAGTGATGTCTGTGACACCATTTCCTAATTTATCTTCTAGACCTTATTTTAGAATCTACAGATCTTATAGCATGAATCAATCCTTCATTTCTATAGCTCTAGACTCTCAAGAAAGAGAAGGTCATACCTCTTCCTAGGGCTCCTTGCACTTGTTCTCCATGCCATTCCTTCTTCCTGGAATATGAATCTGATCCCTCTTAGATCCATCTCCTCTGCATTTCATGCTGCTGACAGCTGAAGACAATATGGCTCAGGGCTCTAAGAAGCCTGTGTGACTTCTTCCCACTCCCCAGTAGAGGGATAAAACCCTTCTCTGTGCCTTCAAACCCTTCTTTATTTCTCCCCTTAACCATCTCATAGCTTTCCTTCAATATGTACTCTTTCTCACTAGACTGGGAACTAGTTAGAAGAAGCTATTATTTATCTTTATATCTCAAGCTTTTTGTTCAATGAACAAACAAATGAAATTCCAGTGTATTTAAGTGTCTTCCTTCTTAACCTCTCATATCATTGCAACAGCTGTCTAGAAATTTAACACAGTAGTTTGAAAATTCAAACAAATTAAAACATAGAACACCTTAAGAAAAAGAATAATTGGCAAATGATTATAATCAACTGTCTGATTCTAATTAAAAAATCATTTCAGTTGCAGCCTTTCTAATGCATAATATTATAACTCTTTTCCATATTTCCAAGCAGAACAAAGTACTAAGTTTGGCCAAAGGCCAGAGACTTGACTATCTGTGAATACAAAGAGGATATACTACCTTGAGGGGATTCCAGTTATTGGTGGGAATCATTTGTTCAAGTTTATTTTTATCCTTTCCCATCAGTTTATTAGTACATTTTAGAATTCATTATGATCACATTCACCATTGGGAATTTGTACCTGTACATGATATAACTTAGTTCTTCTACTTTCTTCATTTCCCAACCTTCCTGTCCTCCCCCACCCTTCACTATTTACAAAAACTTTGTTTCTATTTTTCCTTTTTTTCTCCTGTTTTTCCTTCCCTTCTTTCCTTTTCCTCACCCCTCTCCTTCTTCCCCTTCCCCTTTGGACCTTTTCTTCCTATTTCACATTAACTATTAGACATTTTGGTCCTCATTTACTCATGCAGATTTTCACACCAGAGAAACTATTCAGTATTTACACATGTGTCCTATTTATTTCACTTAAGAGTATGGACTCAATGTGCATCCATTTAGCTATAAATGTCTCTAGTTTATAATTCTCTATGGCTGAGTACTACTCCATTTCATATATATACATATAATGTTATTAATATATGGCTCACACCTGTAATCCCAGAACTCAGGAGGCAGAGACAGGAGGATTGCTGAGTTTGAGGCTTGCCTGGGCTACATAGTGAGCTCAGGGCCAGCCTCAACTACGAAGTGAGACTCTGTCTCAAAAAAAAAAAACAATAATGTTATAAATATATGTAATAAAATTATATATATAGTGATATATAATGTTATATATATACGTACATATATATTATATATTATATATATGATATTTAAAACCCCATGTCTTATCTGTTGGCAATTGATGGGCATTTGGGTTGTTTCCAAGATTAAGCTATTAACAAATTGTGTTGCTACAAACATGGCTGTACATAGGTCACTATGGTATGATGCTTTTAATTCTTTTGGGAAGATACTCAGCAGAGGAACACCTAGGTCATATGGGATCTCTAATCCTAGTTCTTTTCTTTTCTTTTCTTTTCTTTTCTTTTTTTTTGAGACAGGTTCTCGCTTTGTAGTTCAGGCTGGCCCTGAGCTCACTATGTAGCCCAGGCAAGCCTGGAACTCAGCAATCCTCCTGCCTCTGCCTCCCAAGTGCTGGGATGACAGGCATGAGCCACCATGCCCGGCACTGTGGTATGTGGTATTGATGGCTGGTGGGTGTGAGTTACCATGCCCAGCATTGTATGTGGTTACCGGGATCAAACTCAGGATCTTGTGCTTGTGAGGCTGGTGCCAGAACCACTGAGCTAAATCTCCAGCCCTCTAATCCTAGTTCTTTGAGGAATCTCCACACTGAAATGGAAAACATTTGTTCTTCAAAAATAAGTATCAATGCACCACAATGCTCATAAATCTTAATATCCTGAACAATTAACAGTTTAACCATAGTGAGTTTTAGACAGTGGGTTTTAGACAGTTTTAGACAGTAAAAAAGGAAGAACATAAGTCTATTTCACTGTTATTCTTCAAATAAAGGAAGACTTTTGCTTCCTCTGAAAATAATCCATTCTTTGGATTATATTTGGAGGCTATTATCATAGTGCTTCTGGAGCTGGGCTTGAAATGCGGGTAATTAATTAATTAAAATGGGTTCTAAATACAATCTAAGACATAAATAACACCTGTGCATTTATATTACTGTTTACAGTAATAAGATTAATAAGCCCCTTCTCTGGAAAACCAAAAAGAGATGAAATCAAGAATATATCCTCACCAGGCATGAGGGGAAAAGGAATTCTCCATTGTGTGTGGGAGTGTAAACTGGCACAACCACTGTGGAAAGCATTACAGAGCTTCCTCAAAAAACTCAAATGATAGTCTCCATTTGGCACAGCTATTCTCCTTCTACATTTCTTCCTGAAAGAGTTAGTGCCATCTTACCACAGTGACTTATGTATACCCATGTTTATAGCAGTACAATTTACAATAGCTATTTCTTGGAAACAGCTCATATGCCCATCAACAGATGAATGGATAAAGAAAATGAGGATCTGCAATGGAATATTTCTCTGCCATAAAGAAGGATAAAATTGAGGCATTTTTAGGTATATGAATGCATCTGAGTCCATAATCTTAAGTGAAATAGCAAATAATGTTAAATATCATATTATCTCCTTTACATGAGAAATCCAAATATAAGTAAAAAGCAAAATGGAGGCCAGATATTAGGAAGTAGAAAGAACTTGTTCAGGACAATGGGCAATATGAGTATGATGGCTCCTATATAACTTTATAGTGATTGAATAAGAATAGCTACAATGACTAGTGCTATATGACTAACAGAAGAGTAAATAATTAGTGATTTAAGGACAGAGGAACAAGAGATGGGGAGGGGAGAAGGAAGGAAGTGAAAGGGGATTTAAAGAAAAAAACAACTAAAGAAAAAATAAAGGAAATAGAACTTTAATAAATAGGAAGAGGAAGAAGGATTAGAAGGGGGAAAGGAAAAGGAACAAAAAAAATACAATGTTATGTACATGTAAAAATCCTCCATGACAAATAAAATTATATATTACAAACATGTACAAATAAAAATAAATTGAATGGAGAGTGGATAAAGATGTGTTTTTTTAATAAAATGGAGTACTACTCTGCCATAAAGAATGACAAGATTGATTCATTTACGTGCAAATGGATACACCTGAAGGACACGCTAATGAGTGAAATCAATAGATCACATATAGGCAAATACCAGATCTTCTCATTGATATGAGCACCTGTAGATACAAATGATCTCTAGAAAGTATGATGGTCTTTGTAGAATGGGAAATTTCCAAGGGAAATTGGGAGTGGGGATGTAATGAGGGGAAGGAATAAATATGATTCTGAAAGAAAATAAAAGAGCATGTATATAGGGGGTGGGGAGGTGTGGGTGGGTAGGGATATGGATAAAAATGAGAATTGACTTGTGTCATATAGTGGTACAAATTCCTCAATGTTACATGTGATTGTGAGATGTATATAAATTGTACCAATAAAGAATTCAACTAACCTATACTCCAAGAAGATGGAAAATCTAGAAGAAATGGATAGATTCCTAGACTCATATGAACTTCCAAAGCTGAATGAAGAGGATATAAAAATGTTAAACAATCC
>PVIC010054809.1:0-11406 GCA_004025085.1 Thryonomys swinderianus | reverse complement strand
GTAATGATAATCGATGGAAAACTGTACAGATTATATAAAGGCCAGTAGAATTAGAGCATATTTATAATTCTTTCAAAACTTAGCCTGGTTCATTGCTGTAACTCTCACTGAGATATTTTTCCTAATGATTATGCAACCCAAGTTTTATAATAGCCTTTACCACCGTTAATGTGAATGTGGTTTTCCGCAGTATTTGTCAATCATTGGCTTCTTATCTATACCTTTTAGTATATTCACTCTGCATGTCATTTTTAAACCTGCGATTTTCCCACTCTTCATATTTTAATTAGATTAATGATATTTAAAATGTCATTTACAGAATAACCTACATGAAATGGTAGTATTTTTTATGTATAATGAATTGGATAAGTTTGCAGATAAACGTTTCATCAGCTTACCTTATTTTTAAATATAAGTAGATTATTTTCCAGAAATATTTTTCCAGCTGGAGTACTCCTTTAATACAAAATAATATTTCATTTATTTCTCAGTAGATAATGCCAGTTTGCATTTTACCATTTGTGTATTATCTTGATTTTTTAACCTAACATGAGCTAATCCTGATTTCATACCTAGGAAAAGACTAAAATATATGTGAACTTATAAATAATTCACTCACACAAATTAATCTTGTGAGACATGCATAGTTCAGTATATATGTTGTGCTGATCACTTCATGCACTGATGAAACTTTGTAGCAGATGAATAATTACTTGTACAAACGGAGCTTACTGACTCCAGCAATCGGTCTAATTAGTGCATTCTTAAAGTGACTGGAACTGATGTAATCTCTAAAGCCATAAGATATTAATATATCAGGTTGCAGATTCTCTGAAACATTTGTTGCACAAGCTGGTGGTTTAAAGTGCAGTCTGTGACACTGTGAATCTCTTCACACTGAACCTCTACTGTGCCACCCTTAATATATTCCTGCTGTAGCATCATCAGTTTGAAGGCAGCTACAGATGAAAATGAGCAATCAGATCGGGCACCCACACTGACACATTAGAAAGATACAACCCTCACAGCTGAATGTCAGTGCCAGTACTTATATATCATAAGCATCAAATCCGAGCACTGATAAATCACCTAGAAGTTTTCAGCTTGGCTTCACTTTTCCTAACAGAACTTATCCTCATCAAATTAACATCAGCAATGGATACAAAGAATGTGAACACGTATTTAGATAAAATTGTTAAGGATTACATGACCTAGGAAATGCATGTTAATAATTTATTTTATAAATTATTGCTCTTATTTAGAGGTTGTAAAAATTGTCATCGTCAGTAGCTATATATATTGAAGAACTTGCCCTTTAACCCTGGGGCAGAAAAAAAATGTGCAGGTGTAGAATAGGTCAGTAATGAAATAAAAAGATCTATAGACCATTATTTTTATATCAAAAGTTATCTTAGCCACCAGTGCACCTTGTTCTTGAGTCGGGGATAAGCATGCTTAAAGGATTTGAAACTTCAGAAACTTTTATTAAACTGTAGACTACAGTAAATATGTTACTAAAAAGTAAAGAAAGAGCTTTTTTCAATAAAACTGCCCTTCACATTGGATGATCCTTTAGAAACTAACTTCATTTGAGGCACTGAGACTTTTTCTTAGGCTTAGTTTTCACTTTGATTTTATAATTATTTAAACAATATATTACCATGCCACTTATTATGAAACTAAGCACTTGTTCTCTTAAATTTAGACCCTTAAAGGGAATATTTTTATATTAAAGGGAATACTTTGATATTTTCATGTTTTGTGATATCTGAGTATAACACATAACTATAAAGTCTGCTATATATGTAAATACAAATTACCTGCATATTTGTGTGTATTTTACATATATGTATCTATATGTATGTGCATATATATGTACATATGTGTGTGCATTTTACATATATGTAAAATGGTATATGCATGTAAAATAGTATATATGTAATACGTATGCGATATGTATATAATATGTATATAGTGTATATAGATAGTATATATGTATATGTATACATATATACATATACATATACACATATACACATATATACATATATATGTATATGTGTGTGTGTGTATATATATATATGTAAGAATAGTCCCTGGTTTGGCAAATAAAGGCATTACATGGAAGTAACAGTTATGTGTGCTTCTCCCTATCTATTCTGCCCTCTCAAGTACTAATGAATACATATAATGCAACACTCACACTTAATCGGAAACGTGTGAGTTCTACACAGAAGACAGCAATTTACATTCAAAATAGTTTCATTTTTCCAAAGGACCAATTTTGTACTATTTTGAAACTGGGTATAAACACAATAAGAGAAACATTTGGAGAATATTAAATATAAATGGGGTTTTAGAAGAAGAAAGATAACATAATAAGGAAGTATTTTCTTGAAATATTTTTGTTGTGATTATAGTTTAACTACATGCACACACACACACACACACACATACTTTTACTCGTTGTGAGTTAATGCAATAGTAAACAGTAACTAGAAAATGCCTTAATATAATACACATTTCCACAAACAGAAGGAGTTATACAATGTTAGGCATTTAAAACTATTCCTGAAAAATAATTTTGTTATAATGTTATTTTTCACAGGTTTTCTGAGAACTGATACAAGCCTAAATTCTGCATTTTCACAAACACACATGGGCACATGCAAATATGCTCACTCATGAAATTGATTATTGGGCTGGAGATTTAGGTCAGTGGTCCTGGCGCCTGCCTAGCAAACACAAGGTCCCTAGTTTGATCCCAGTAACACAAATAAAAATATCAGGCATGGTGAATCACATGCACCAGCAATCAGTACCACATACCACAAATGCCAGGCTTGGTGATTTAAACCTGTGATTCCAGCAATCGGGATGCAGAGGCAGGAGGATTGCAGAGTTCGAGGCTTGTCTGAGCTACATAGTGAGCTCAGGGCGAGTCTGAACTACAAAGCGAGAGCCTGTCTCTAAACAAACAAACAAACAAACAAACAAGAAGAAGGAGGAGGAGGAGGAGGTGAAGAAGAGGAAATTGTTCCTTTATATACATTTTACTCTAAGATAAAGAAGTGTGTGTAATTCATTATCTTACAGATTTAGTTACTTAATTATTTCCTTGTTTTACATTGGAAGGCATGGATCACATTATTTTGTTAGCCAATATATTCTTCTATAGTTTCTTCCTTTTTAAGATCATTTCATACTGAAATGTTTGTTCTTCAAATTTCCCTTCTATGGTCAATTATTTGTCACAGTTTTAAATAAAAGAATGTAAATTTGCTGACTTTGCACAGTAACACTGATCAGCAATGAAGTATGAATGTAAAAATCGTGAATCTAAAATGATACATTTAGTTTCATATTTTAAAATGACTTTCTTTCCTTATAAAAGTCTCCCAGAGTCATATAGGATTGAATGTAATATTTAAAAGCCTTTAGAATGTGACACTAATGCTCTTTATATTCACAACTGTAACCTATCATTTTATGATTTAGTTCCTTTAAACTCAAATATCTTTAATTTTCGTAATTCTTTTCTCATAATTCTTTATCTGTGAAAGATCTTAAAGTATTCTATCAAATTTTTCTAGACCTACATGTCCATGTAAATCAAATGAAAGATAACATGTTTAATACTTAAAACTTCACCACTTCACTTCATAATGAAATTCACATATGATTCCTGAACACTAGCAAAGTTACTACCCCAAAACTTTAAAAAAACATATTTATGGGAGGCTATGGAAATATTCAAGTCTATTTAACTTTATGTCACTTTGCTTGATAACTTATAGTCACACTAGTATTTAGGTTTTTGTTCTACTATACCCAGATTCTAAAATACTATGAGTTAACTACAGAACATTAGAAAATCTGAAACCCTGTTTAATTTTTATCATTTTCAGCTGCAAGGACTTCCAAGGTATTTTAGACACGGTTTTTCCATATTTAACTAAGAATGATGGACTTGTGGATTACCATAGCCATTTGAAAAATTCAAGTTGTTGGCTATGTAAGATTTCAAATTTCTGAAAGCTCAGACTATTTATCTAAATGACATACTTTTACATTCCACACTTCTAAATTCATCACTTGTTTTCAAGACTTAGTGAAAATTCAGCTAACTGTACCACATCCTACATTATTATAGTTTGACTTTATATCATATGCAATGTTTTGCTTCATAACAATATCAATATTATGGAAAAATAATGTTACAACATTTAGATACAACTTCTACATAGCTGGCCTATTTACTGGTGAATGAAGTTTTAATTCTTTATTTGTACAATTAAATAACAATTGGAAAGTAATAAGATGAGATTTGCTCCTCTTTCTACTATGAATAAATATTTCTGCTTTAAAAAGGAGGATAGGTGGCTGAGCTCAGTGGTTCCGTGTGTGCCTGATGGAGCTCAGTGGGTCTGTGTCTGACTAGCAAGTGCAAGGTCCTAAGTTTGATCCCCTGTACTGGGGGAATAAAAGACCTAGGAAACAGAAATTAAGTATCTGACATAAAAGAAAAATTTGTTAACTTGGCTAACTGCCTAAGATATTTGCATGATATATGTTCAACTCTAATTTTAAAAGTTAAAAATTCTTTTTAATAAAAAGATTCATATCACAGCAACATATGTGCACCCATGTTCATAGCAGCTCAGTTTATGATAGCTAAATCTTGGAAACAACCCAAATGTTCATCGACTGGAGACTGGATAAAGAAGATGTGGGTTTTCTACAAAATGGAGTATTACTCTGCCATAAAGAATGATGTTTGTGCCAGATGTGGTGGCTCATGCCTGAGGTAAAGGCAGGATTGCTGAGTTTGAGGCATCCCTGGGCTACATAGTGAGCTCAGGGACAGCCTGAACTACAAAGTGAGACCCTGTCTCAAAAAAACAAAACAAAACAAAAACAAACAAGCAAAAAAAGAATGATATGTTTGAATCATTCAAATGGATGTACGTTCAGGAACATATTGATAAGTGAAATAAGTAGGTCACAGATCTGTAAATATTGTATCCTTTCTTTGGTATGAGAAACTGAAGATATAAATGAGCTCTAGAATATATGGTAGATATTGTGAAATAGAAAATATTCAAAGGGAAATGGGGTGTAGGGGTAAATAACAAGGAGAAAGATATGATGGTAATAAAAAAGGGAAACAAAGCTTATGTACATAGGGCCACCTGATGTTATAGGGTGGGTGGGGGAATGGAAAAATGGGAATTAAATTGTGTTATATACTGGCACAAATTCTCAGTATTGTATGTGATCATGATGTGTGTGTGTGTGTATAAAATGTAGCAATAAAGAGTCAAATAAAAAATCCTTTAAGATATTTTTAGCTCACAGAAACAAAAATTATGCATTAATGTCATCACCATATGTGATGTGAATGCTGATCTTCTAAAGATTAACAAAGCATAAAAAAGAGGCAAGAAATAAAATTAAATATTTAGAATGTACAATTGCATCAATGTAATATTGAAGCATAAAGTGAAGGGCCTATTTTGTTATTTCAAACTGATAGCTATTTAAAAACTTCTTAGGAATAGTTCTAGTGGTTTGTGAGGAAATAGTCACAGCAAGATTTCTCTGTGAGTGCACAAGCTAAAAAGGAAATTCTTATATTGAGAAAACGCAACTTGTTGGTAAAGCCCTTCAATACTATTTATGCGAAAGGACAAAATGGAGCCACAAAGTTTTCAATGCATCAGTTTTATTTCTGGTCCTCTGACAAACTTGTAAAAAATCAGAAGATCACAGTTAATGTTATCCTCACAATGAAATCAAATAACTGCTGAGTGAGGTATTTTTATGAATTAGAATTTTTCCAGTCTTATTTGTTCTAGTAAGAGTGATGTATGTGATTTATAATTTATTTCCATATTACATTGTTTCACACACACACAGACACACATATGTGAGAAAATCTCACATAAACCTCAGTCATGACTTGTTCTACTTACTCAATATATAAAAAAATCAAGCGTTAGTTCCATAACTATGTGCCAAGATCTTATGAGACAGAGTAACAAATTCATGGGAACAATATGAGAAATTCTAGCTTTGCAAGAAAACACAGTAGCACCTGTCAAGCATCACACAAATCACTACTTTCAAATCATTTGCAGCTAATCACTTAATAAAATAACTATAAGTTCTTAGGTATTGCTTTTAACATTAGAGTTTCATTCAAAACTCAAAAAAGAACTAAACAAAAATAAATCAATGAAGCCACTGCAAGTCAAAAAACTGTTAGAGTCTCTAAGACACACAGCTGCAAACCATCAGTGATTTACAAGGCTGTGCCTGTGCACATGCAGCCAATACATTTAATTAAAAATACATACTTCAGAGTCAGTACTGGAGAAATACAGTTTCCATATTACTTTTTCCCTAACTTTGTGAGGTTCTACTGAACTATGATGTAGAGTGATGCATATTTTTATTCAGATTTTCTAGAAATCTATGAAGTGCAAATCTTCAGTATGCCATTTGTTGGATTATTTGATGCATTTGTTGGATTACTCAGAGTAGACAAAACCACAGTGCTAAAGCAAAGATATATTAAATTTTTTTAGAGAGAGAAAACCAATAGGGATGTGTGTGTTTATGTGTATAAGAGACAGAGAAGGAGGCAGAGTGAAGCCGAAGCTACTGAAGCTGACAAACTGAAGACGTGCAGGTTGAAAGAACTGTAGCCTCGAGATCGGCAGACTCAGCACCAAGGAAGGAAAATACAAGAGCTCGGCTCTGAAGGGAGGAAAAAGCAGCGGTTCCAGTTTTAAGGACACCAGGGAAGAAGACATTGGGACTGAGATGGGTTCAGCTCTTCCGTTCAATTTTTCTTTTCAAACACGCATGTTAGGGGAGCAGCCTCCTGTGGGTAGTCTCCTTGTTAGAGCCACGCGCACCCTCAGACACACCAGCACGAAGTTTGAACACATGTGGGCTTTTCGAGCTGGTCCATGAAAACACAAAACACATATGGCAAGCCTCCTCCTGGTCATTCCTCAGCAGGTTAACTACCTCTGCTTGGATGTCTTTGGATTATCCTTGTCTATTAAGAAATTTAAGCCAGACGTGGTGGCTCATGCCTGTCATCCCAGCACTCAGGAGGCAGAGGCAGGAGGATTGCTGAGTTTGAGGCTTGCCTGGGCTACATAGTGAGCTCAGGACCAGCCTGATCTACAAAGCAAGACCCTGTCTCAAAAAAAAAAAACGATGAAAGAAAGAATGAAAGAAAGAAAGAAAGAAAGAGAGAGAGAGGAAGGAAGGAAGGAAGGAGGAAGGAAGAAGGAAGGAAGGAAGAAGGAAAGCAAAAAGGAAAGAAAGATGAAAGAAAGAAAGAAAAAGAAATTTAAGTAAATAGAATAATATATATATATATATATATTGTATATTGTTAAATGAGTTTATTGGTATATTTTAGGCATGCATTATTATCACATTCCTCAGTGAGTTTGTATATAATAATAGTGTGTGCAATTTTGTTCTGCTTTTTACATGAAATAGTTATAAGTTTAATATATTTTGCATTTAGGTTAGCAGCGCTTTTTATTTCTAGAAAACTTATTATACAACTACTGCAAAAATACACATATGTTGTATAGCCATTATATCCGCTTCAATGCTCTCCAGACCAGAGCAGTCATGCATGATGCTCCCTATAAAGATTTTACAAGAACTTACACGAACCCTTCTACCTGATGAATATCTAAGAGCAGAACTGCTGTGTCCTGGTGAATGCGTTTATCTTTAATAGCAGTTTTCAAAAGTCATTGTAGCAGTGTGCAAGTTATACTGTTAGGGGCACTGAGGTTCATACACTCAGGTTTCACTTGCTCACCGCTGACCAAGTCTAAGGAGGCCATTTATTTTAATAAAAAAGAAAAAGGACTTATCTGAAGACAGATCCGAGGAGACAGAGGAGCCTGATCAGCCTGTCGCTCCGTCACGCATACAGATGTGTCCGCGTCGCTGGTCGCCAGCAAAGTGGGGGAGGGAATGGGGCGGGGCGATGTACACGCACGTCCAGGCTGTTTCCAGCTTCCTGACCCCGGCCTCTCCTGCCTGTCCCTGCAGAACAGGACTGGGCTTCGGTCCTCAGGCAGCCTCTGCCTGTCCCCCCCCACCTAGGTTGATCTTGGGTGAGGGCAGGGCGTGGCAGGAGCGGAGCCCCCAGGCTGTGGAGGCTCCAGGATTCCCCTTGTCTAGAGATTCCCGAGAACACTTAGATACCACTTTGCCCCCCCAAAAATTTGTATTACTCATCTTTATTTTGTTATTTTTTATCTTAATTTGTACATTGTATAATGTTAACTATTCTGAGGTGTCTGCAGAGACATTAAATTTTTATTTTCCATTTCAAAATTTCTTTTTCGTCTCAGGGACGATTTGAAAACTTTAATGTTTTTGTCTTTTGGTAGGGCATTTGCATATCTTCTCTCTCTGTCCCTCTCCCTCTCTCCTTTCTTTCTTTCTTTCTTTCTTTCTTTCTTTCTTTCTTTCTTTCTTTCTTTCTTTCTTTCTTTCTTTCTTTCTTCCTTCCTTTCTTTCTTTCTTTCGTGAGACAGGGTCTCACACTGTAGTTCAGGCTGGCCCTGAGCTCACTATATATATCCCAGGCAAGCCTGGAATTTGGCAATCCTCCTGCCTCTGCCTCCCAAGTGCTGGGATTACAGGCGTGAGTCACCACGCCTAACTCTCTCTGTTCTTAAAATAGGCTCTTGTCATGTACTATGGGCTTCTCTGAACTCATGAAGGAGCCCATGTTGGCCTCAGACTCCACCCCAGTCCTTCTGCCTCGGTTTCCAGAAGGCTGAGATTACAGGAAGGAATTAGTGTGCTCACCTGCTATTTCTCTGTAAATGCTCTTCACTGTCCTAGACCATTTTAATTGTCCTGCATTTCTTATTAGCTTGTAGCACATCATTGCATATTTTCTCTGCATGTAATTTATCAGTGTATTGCATCTGTGTTCTACTCTATGATTTTTTCCCACACATTTAATTAAGAAGAAAATATAAAATGACATACACAAAAATGCTTACAATTGAGAGAAATATAAACTTTTCATTGGGGATACAAAACCTCTTAGGAAACAGTATGAAGGCACAGGCCTGTCATTTCAACAGTCTGCGAGGCTGAGGCAGGAGGACTACAAATTCAAGGCCAGCCTGAGCAATTCAGAAACTTAAGTAAGTCTTCCTTCTAATTAAAAAATTTATATATGTAAAGTCCAGGGATAGAACCAGTGCAAAAACGTGGGATTTGTGCTCCAACATTTAAAATTAAAACAAAATAAAACAGAAAACTCAGAAAAAAAATATTGGTAGTTTCTAGTTAGAAATGACATGATTTCAATGACTGTATCTATCAAAAAAGATGAAAGTGTACAACTAAGAACTGTTTATTTTCTGTTTGAAAATATACAGTATATCCTTATAAAAATCTCATTAAAAACAGCATTTTTCAAACATTTTTCAGACAAACAAAATCTGAGACAATTGACCATCAGCAATGAACTATACCACTAAAAGTATTTTCTTGGCTGGCAGAAAAAAGAAAAACAGAAAAAAATTGCTACAAAGACATGTTAAGAAGAGAAGGAATGGAGGAGAGTACAAAAGAAAATATTTCACTGATGTAATATAAATGAAGAATGATTGTTTACACTTATCCTGGAATTTTATATATATATATATATATTTATATGTAAAATTTATACAGCAATGATATATAAGACAAGAGAGCAAAAAGTTATTACACTTTCCTAAGATTCTATTATTCTAGGGAAGTGCTAACAGAACTAAAATAATACAGACTCAAAATAATAAATCCGTAATACCTGGTATAATTTTAACATTAATGACAAAGTAAAAAAATGAAAGTAAAAATAATAGTAAAATAATAATGTGGGAGAATAAGCTGTACTTGAATAGTTCATCAGGAAATATTAAATACAAAGAAATAAATTAGAGACGAGACATAGATTACCCATAAATCAGCTGGGTAAGTGGGCGTGTCCTGCAGATTCAGGACACAACCCTTCTACCTGGAACTAATCAGAAAACACAGTGTCCATTTCTTTTAGCACAAGATCAAGCAGACATCTGTCAGAACTAGGAGAGTGTAGCTATAACATTAGCACGAGAAATGTGCAACACAAAAAGACTTCCGTCATTAACTTTGGGCCACTGTGGTCTCTTCCTCAGTAACCAGTGGTAAATTTGCAGAGCAAACTTATTTTCCTCCATTTACAAAATATAGATTCTTGCTTTTTGCTTTGCTTTGTTTGCTTGTAAAATTCTTTGTGCAGAATAATATGAACCTAGAAAAAAGCTAGGTGGAGCTCATAGAGTCCCAGACCCAGATGAGACTAAATGAATATAGTAGATGAAAATTAAAAAAAAAAAGGTAAAGGTGTCTAACATTAACAGAAATTACATCCTATTAAAAACAAAATGCAACACTGAATAAAAGTTAAAAGGAAATTTTTTGAAAATATCTATGTCATGGAGGCAATTTCATTGCACAGTAAATATCCAATAAAAATTAGCTCAGGTACTCTCTAAACACATCTTATCTTGGTAATATCTCCAAACTGCCAAAACAACATTAAAAATAGAAGAAATACATTATTATAGGCATAAAAGGGAATAGTGCATAGCGATGAGAAATAATGAAGAGACTAGCATAACGTGGATATGGACAAAATCACATACATGATTCAGTATTCTTGAAAAATAAAACTAATCAATATTGATGACATTTAGATTAGTATTTATTTATTTTTTTTGAGACAGGGTCTCGCTTTGTAGTTCAGGCTGGCTCTGAGCTCACTATGTAGCCCAGGCAAGCCTCGAACTCAGCAATCCTCCTATCTCTGCCTCCCGAGTGCTGGGATGACAGGCGTGAGCCATCACACCCAGCAGATTAGTATTTATTTTTGAAAAAATCATTATTAAACTGAACATTAGAGAACCTTCTGTGGCCCTCGCTATATTTTACGCTTCCACTTCAATGGTGACAAAAGAATATAATTCGTGAGAAAATTGATTTGCATCTACAATTAAAACCTGTGTGGTTACTACTGAATTTTACAATACAATATAACACTAAAGACACTGACCAATCACATGATCACAAAGGTAATCAATTGGTTCTTGAGAATGTGTTCTCTTGCCAGTTTTTTATGGATTATATATTTATGGATATATATATTCAACAAATTCTATGAGATTTTACACTTTATTATGAAATTTTACTTTATGTTAAGCGGCTTTGCTGAGCCATAAGTTAAAAATGAAATGTCATCAAAAATACAATGATTATACATTTTAAAATATTACTGTTATGACAGACATACTGCCATTAGCCCCCTCAAAATATTCA
>PVIC010054808.1:0-11426 GCA_004025085.1 Thryonomys swinderianus | reverse complement strand
AGCGATGGTTTTGTGGGTTCAAAAATCCCCGGGGAGACAGACATCGTGTGTGTCCAAGGTGTGACCTCCTGCTGCACACCTGTAATAACCGCACTGAGGCCCCTGAACACTGGCATTGACAAGGCCCGAGAACGAAAACGCGAAGCTTCTCTAGAGGCTGGAGCTGGACTGGAGCTCTCTGCATGACTGATGAGGAGCACTCCCATTTCAGACGCCTCCTGTTCCCAGCTTTGCTCTCTGCAGAGGCCTGTGAGCAACGGCGGACTCCAAAGCAGCCAGCAGCCAGCAGCCTTGCACCCGGGCAGTGGTCTCGAAACACCATTCCCAGTAAAAGGCACCAGTGCTCCCGGGAGACACAGTTCCTCCAAGATCTGGGTTGGGCGTGTACAGTGAAAGCAGGTAGCTCGGACCGTACTGCAGATGCCAAGCTGAAGAGGCCTCTGGGAGCCACGCAGGGGAGAGATCGAGCGATCAGGACGATCCCTGGCCTTTTGCCTCCAGTGCTGAGGCGGGGCCCTGCACCTGCACACAGGAGGCACAGACACCTCCAGCCACTCATCCCATCCCTTACTTTTTTTTTTTTGAGACAGGTGTCACTTTGTAGTTCAAGCTGGCCCTGAGCTCACTATGGAGCCCAGGCGAGCCTCGAAGTCAGCAATCCTCCTGCCTCTGCCTCCTGAGTGCTGGGATTACAGGCAACATCCACCATGCCCAGCACTGTGCTATGTGGTACTGATTGCTGGTTGTGGTATTGTTATTTGTGGTTACCAGGGATCGAACCAGGGGCCTTCCGCTTGCTGGATCTTTAGCTAAATCTTTAGCCCTCTTGATTGAACTGACACACTGCTTTTAGATGAGAGAACAAACTTTTTAAAAGCGCCTGTGGGCATCGTTGGATAAGGCCAGGAAGGCAGCTCATTATTTTGGAACTGTTTAGACGAGGAAGCACAGAGATCCTGCCTTCAGTATACAAACCACGTCTCAGCGGAAAGAAAACCGGCTTCTAAGCTGACGCATCACTGCTATGCTACCTGCAAAATAAGGGCGCTGCTCATCCGTGCTACGGGTGACCAGTGACACCAAGAAGAAGAGGGACACATGCGTGTTAGATGTCGCAGCGTCTCCCAGAGGAAGTACTCAGCACCTCCTAGGGAACAGAGCTGAGTCAAATCCAGTGACCAGTTCCCAGGAGAGGAAGAAGCAGAGGTGCCCTGGGGGTGCGGCTGACCAGCAGTGGAGCACCTGTCTAGAGCGCGTGAGGCCAGGGTTCCAGCCCAGCGTCAGAGAAGGGCCAGGGGGAAGGGCAGGAGGGTGGGAAGGAGGGCGGAGAGAGAGGGACGGGGAAGACAGGGCATTCACGCGGGAGAAAAGGCAGCGGTTGAAGAGGAACGGGTTTCATTACACAGGCAACTGTCATTCCCAAACCCGCACCGTGCCTGCCCTGGAAGCCCCTCAGACACTTTCCTGAGGGGGTGTCGCAAGCACAGGAGACACCTCTGGACACAGTAACCGGTGCACACCGCAGCCCTGCCAATGGCAGGGGTGGACCACGGACAGAACAGAAAGAGCACTCTGCGGCGGGCATGCAAGGATCCCTGGGAGGCGGCCACGGAGGTGGGCTTCCTCGCAAGGCCGCAGCCTCAGAGGGGGCCTGTGAGTCCACCAGCTGAGTCCAGCAGCCGCACCCAAGCCCCCGCTGGGGGTCAAGCAGAGACAGGGAGCAGCGGGAGGCCTCCGGACATCAGCTGTGGGCACCTCCTGTGGCCGCGCCCAGCACACCCGCCCCAGTACAGGGCAAGGGCTGGGAGGGATCAAAGGGCCCTGGGCGGGGACCGCCAGAGGGAGGGGCCCAAGAATGGCCCGGCCCACAGGGCTCACACGCGAACACTAGGTCATCCACCCCAGGGAGTAAGAGCCCACAGGGAGAAGCCCCTGGGGAGCGGAGGGGACAGGAGGCCAGCAGATGGCACACACGGCCGGCCACCTCTGGGCACCCCGAGCCCCTGGCTGCCAGTTCTCCTCCGAACTGTGAGCCTGTCACACATGGCGTCCTGGAGTAACTGACCGGAACTGTAAGAGAAGTTCCATCAGAGGAGCAGGTTGGCCACGCGCCACATGGGAATCTGAGCATGAGCCGAGTGTCGGGGGGCTGCGGGTGGGTCCAGGATGTGTGCGCTTGCCACCGGGGTGCGGTCCTCCTAAGGCCGGTGTGTGCTGTGCAGTCTCCAGCTTAGTCAGGCTGACGAGGACACGCACCGACCGACGGCCCTGTTTGCAGCTCAGTGCAGACCTGACTTGAACATCGTCAGTGCTGGGCCCAGACTTCAGACCAGACCCTGGGTGCGGAGGGAGCGCCGTGAAGCTCAGTGACAGCCCTTGGGCTCATGATACTATTTTCTCTGCTCTTCGGAAAGTGCCTTACAAAATACACTTATTTTATCTAGTCCATAAAAATGTACCACTGTACGTGTTTCATGGGTACATCTGTCAAGCTGTTTCACTCTGTGTACACATTGTTGGAAGTTTCAGTCAGGTTCAACATACCTCTCTCTTCCAGCGCTTATTACTTCCATATAGGAAAACTTTGAACATTTCTTCTGGCAGTAGTTTGACATTTCTATTACATTAGTATTACTATTGCCTGCAGCTACCTTACTATTTTTTCTCTCTGCTTTTATTTATTTGAAGCTCAAAACGATAAAATACTGCACAGCATAATTTCAAGTGTTTACAGGCTTCTCCGCAGGAGAGGACCTGCGCTTTCCAGGGAGACCAGGAGGGAAACGGGTGAGGGCCGAGGGCGGGGCTGCCCTGGGCAGGCTGTGGCCACAGGGGGGCACTGCCCAGCAAGGAGCACCGGGTGCCCAGGGCTCCTCAGCCGGATTCCCAAGGGCTGCCGCGCTCACTCCACCCCACCGCCCACCGTCCCCAGCAGGCTTAGTCCGGTCAGCCCACTGCGCCCTCAGCCTACACTCTAGGATCCATTTCCCAACTTCACGTTTCAGAAGCTCTTTGCTGAAGCCTTTCAGAAACCAGAAATATGCTGTACACCGCTTAGCAATCTCATTTCTTCCTGGGCTGCTGAGCTGCTTGCCTGACAGTCCTCTCCAGGTGCCGCCTGGTGTCAGGGCGCCTGTCTGCCCCTCCTCCACAGCACCCAGGCACCGGATCCTGCACCTGCACCCCATCCCTGCACGGGTCTAGGACAGCACTGTGTGTCCCTGCTAACATGAGGACGCCGAACCCCACAGCTGGTGGCTGCTGTTTTCCAAGTGACGGTGATTTGGCCCTGTGATCCATGGGTGATGAGGCCCCGAGGCCTGAACCCCTGGAGCTAAAGGCACCAACCACAGCCTCCTCCCCAGGGGCTCCCCCCACCACGGACCCTGAGGAGAGAACGGAAGACTACTCGGGCCCCGCCCCCAGGCTCAGGCCCGCGAGGCCTTTCCCTGCTCGTGACTGTCCACACGAGAAGGAAGAGGGCCCTCGGCCCTCAGAGCGACCTCTCCATTCCAAGCCACTTGGTTCCCAAGCCAAGCAGGCACTGTCTCTGTTTTTTCAGAAGAAGAGGCTGAGATTTGCAGCTGAGTCATCTCCCCAGACTTCTGAGTGATGCTCTGGGATCTCTGGCCCAAAACCCAGTGCATGACAAACAACAAAGCGCCATTTCCTGTGAACCTCTGGGTAAGCACAACCCACGAGCCCTGGGCACCGGGAGGAGGAGGCTTCTCCAGCCTGTGCCCCTCGGGCCAGCCTGCACACTGGTCCAGAGCCACTGTCCACAGTCACCCGCAGGGGCCGCGGCCTCCTCAGTGCCTCGAGAGCCTCTGTCTCAGGTCAGATTCCAGACATCAGTCTCGACCTAGGACTCTCTCTAAGAAGCAGATTGGCCCAGGCCCTGGCCCGCTTCACACCTTCAAAGGGTCCCACATCGGCAGCAGCATGCCCACCCTGGCACTCCGCCTCCGTTATGGCACGTCCCGGGCCTCCAGCACAGCTTCTATGACCCCCGTGCTCCGCACTCCACAAAGCAAACTGTGCGTGCGCCCCTGGACACCCCGAATGCCCTTCTTGCGCTCTCCGACCCCTGAGCATGTTCTCTTGTTTGTCTGCTGCCCGTGACCCGTCTTCACAGCCTGCATGTCTGTTCTGCAGCAAACGGTCCAACTCGGATCTGTCCCAGTCGCTCAGACAGTCAGCTACCTGCCATCTCCTCTGAGTCCTCTGACCACGGGGGCTCCACAGCTCCCGCTGCCGCACCTCGCTGGGGCCCTGCCAGCAGGAAGAGCTGGGAAGAGCCATCTCTCCCAGGGCACACCCCACTGCCCCGCAGCAGCAGAGCCCTGTGCCTATCGGACAGCATGCCTGGCGCCTTCCGGGAGCTGCTGCAAAGGTCTGGCAATGTTTCCCTAAAGACACCCCAATGCTGCATGTCGGGCCCAGAACCCGCTTAGGACAATGCCGGACATGCCCAGCGTCCACTCACCATCTTGCTGAGGTACGGCACGAAGGAAGGCAGGACCACAACTGTGCTCTCTGCAGGGCTGCTGCCGGCCGGCTCCTCCTCCCCGCTAATCTCCGCACCTGCCAGCTCAGCTAGGGAGCCTGGTGTCGTCATCAGCCCTGAAATGCAGGGCCCACGGCTCTGTTCAGGCTCCAGAAGAACTGGGCCGGGCTGTCCACCATCAGCCCGTCCCTGAGGACAAGGGAGAGGTAAAGCCCCAGGACCCAGCCGGAGCTGCCCCCGTGCACTCTGCTCCCCTCCATTGCTCTGGGGCTCCATCTTGAAGCTCCAGGTCTCTGCAGTATTCTGCCCACCTCCTTCCGTCAGTGGACCATGTCCTACATGTGTGTCCTACACAGTGATGCTTCTGCTGGGCGGGGCACCCGTAAAGCTTTACCTGGGCCTGCATCCTCCTCCTCTGGATGGGGCCCCTGCTCCGCTGCAGAGACACCCGCGTGCCTGGTCCCCGGCTGGCTCCAGAGGCCAGGCTCCTCAGAGAGCTGTGTGCTGGGATCTTCCGCATCCTCGCCTGGGAAAGGATCGCCAGGGGGCGCCCGTGTCTCTGCAGGGAAAGGAACCTCTCGAGCTGGATGCCAGCCAGCCCGCAGCCCGCAGCCCGGGCACCTCCTCACCACCTTGTCCCACAGCCCGGAGCACACCTGGCGGGAGGTGGGAGTTCAGCTCTCCCCAGGCAAAGGATGACGATCTACACTGTCAGGTTACTCCCGAGTGCTTCACACATACACGTCTGAGGAGGGCGTCAACAGTGTGGCTGCCCTGGCAAACCCACGGTGCCCACGCCAATAGGAGTGCGAGAGAAAACCCAGTTGAAAGCAGAAGTTCGAGCCGTGCCCAGCAGCGTGCCTCTCAGGCCCAGCCCTTGCCGCAGGGGCTGCCACACAGGAAGACAGCTCAGAGCGCTGCTCTGAGAGCCACAGAACACAGGGCTCAGCCAGGGCCGCCACAGTCCTTGCCGGGGCTAATTCTTCACCCTTCTGCTTCATTTGGGTTTTACACTCATCCAAAATATAACCATTCTTTGGTTTGTTTCTTATGAGACAGAGTCTCACTATGTAGTTCAGGATGATTTTGAACTGTGTAGCCCGGGCTGGTCTCAAACTTGTGGTAATCCTCCTGCCTCAGCCTCCTGAGTGCTGGGATTGCAGATATGCCCCATCATGGCCAAACTATATACTCTTTGATGAAAGCCAAATATATAGTCTTTTCCCAGTTCTCAGGGAAAATTAGCACCCTGGGGAAGATGGCTGTCCTTGGCTCTCCTTCCCATCCTGCTGGGCTGCAGCCGAGGCCCTGGGCGCAGACACTGAGTGTGAACATCAGTGCTGACAGACAACAGAACCTGGAAATGGGCCCAGAGCCACGTCCGGTCTCCTGGCTGGGGCAAGTGAGCCACAGACTGCCAGACTTCCGCGCACCGGCTGAGGAAGCACCTTGCTCTGGCTCCTTCCCACACCAACCTGTGTGGTTCTGGCTAATTTCCTGGTGCTGGGGATGGGGCAGGGCTACACACACTCACCGCCCTGAACAGAGCAAAGGGAGGAAAGGGGTGGGGGTGTTCAGGCCAGCACATGAGCCGGTGGCCGCCCTCTACAGGCAGGATGGAGCATGACACCCACAGAGGGAAGGGAGAAGGCTCACAGAGCAGCCAGGCTTGGTCTGGGAACTGATGTCTGAAAACAAAGCTGGTTCGGCCCACGTGCTGGTACACACCCACAATCCCTGCACTTGGAAGGCTGAGACAGGAAGAGCCCCACAAGTTCAAGGCCAGCAGGACTAGGGAATTTAAAGCCAACCTCAATTCAATGAGACCCTCCAAAGGTTAAAAAGCAGCAGTATTTACTGCTTAGGAAAGCGTTTGCATAATCACACAGGAACTCTGTGAGCAGGCCTACTTTGCATGTTATCTTCTCTCTTTAAACCTTTCACCTTTGTCTTCAGCTCATCGTAAAGTTTCCTTTTGAAAATGCTAACCAGTGTCAGCTGTCCAATGGGAACAGAGCAAGAACTGTCACTGCACGTTCTACCCCGGGAAGAAAGAAGGGAGGAAGGGGCACCGTGCCCGCGGCCTGCGTCCCCCTGGCCCAGGACACTGCACAGATCGTCACAGGCCCTTCCCTGACCCAGGAGGCCGAGCAGGACCCTACCTTCGGCAGGTCCCCGCCAGCCTTCCTCCAGCGGTGGGGCCGTGCTCGGTGGGCCCGGCCATCCTTCGGCTGTGTGCTTGTACCTGACGAAGTAGACAAGGTCCTGCACGTCATCCAGCACCGCGTCCTCCTCCAGCAGGCCCCTGTCCTGCAGCCCCTGGCCTCTGTGTGCCATCCTGTGGGCATCAATCCTCTTCTCCGCCGCACTCAGGATGTCAGCCTCGGAGGCCCGGAAGACCTTGTCCAGCACCTTGTCCATGTTGTAGGGTAGGCTTTCACGCTGTGCAGCCGTCAGCTTCGCAGACAAGTCCTGCAGCCTGGACTCAAGCTCCTGAGCATCCAGGTACCTGAGGAGGCGCTGCAGCGCCTGCTGCTCCCTGAAGAAGCTGCAGATGATGGGCCAGTCCTGCCCGCTGCCCCCCAGGCCTGGCTCGTGCACGGCGCAGGGACTCTGCTGGGGCAGGCTGACCCCGGGATCTGCAGTGGCAGACACCGGGCCCTCCGAGACCCCGACCTGCTCTGGCCCCTCGGAGGCCTCCCCTGCCAGCTTCTCCATGGGCTCTGTGCTGCCCGCACCTGGTCTCATAGCCCCAGGGTCTTCCCTCCACAGGGCTCTGCCTGGCTCTGGCCAGGTGGCCTTCTCCTTGCTGGCAGGGTTGCGGACCTGGAGAGCCAGGTGACTTCTGTCCTCTGCCCCCTCAGCTGGGCCGCCTGGGCCCCCGCCTGGCCCGGCTCCCTGCAGAGCTGCCATAGTATCCTCTCTTCCAATCCCAAGTACCAGCTTAAGCTCCTGGCTGTCATCTTTGGCGCCTGCACTGGGATGAACTGTCCTGAAAGGGGCCTCCCCTGAGTCGCTTGGGTTGGCAGGCGGCTTCCTGTCCCCCACTTCCTGGGGGCCTCCTTGAGACTGTTTTGCCTGGATGGCGTTTTCATCTTCCAGCAGCCCCTCGGGGCACTGCTCCTTCTCGTCCCCCCCGTCCTCCTCCTCCTCTGACTCTTCACTCAGGGAGTCAGAGGCAGCCGTGCCTTCGGCGTTCTCCCCGTCTTCCCCCTGCTCAGCCTGCTGCTGGGCCAAGTCCACAGTGGATGCTGACTCCATGTCCTCAGTCGCAGGCTCTCCGAGGGCAGTAGGCTGTGGCCGGGACTGACTTCCTCCCAGGGCAGGGAGCTCCTCTTCCGGCTTTCCGGCCCCTCCGCCCAGAGAAAACTGAGGTGGCTCTGAGGCCTGCAGCCCTGGCTCCTCTGCCGGCTCCCCACTCTGGGGCCACACAGGCCGCGGGGCATGGGCAGGCTGCTGCGCCAAGCCCCCCACCGCCGGGGTGCCATCTCCAGGGGCGCTGTCGGGACCGTCTCCTGGGAACGGCTCGGCGCTGGACGGCCCATGCCCCGGCGTCTCCTCTGGGCGCCCAGTGGAACTGCTCTCCAAACTGCCTGCCAACAACCTGGCCCCAGGGCCTCCTTCCTGGAGCGGGTCTTCTGCTTCCTGTGGGCCACTGTTGTGGTGCTGGGAGGCTGGCAGGAGTGTGTCTTTGCCCTTCCTGGCAGTTGGCAGAGCACTCTGCCTGTCCCTTCGACCAGAGCCATGTGCACCCGTCCCTCTGAGCTGTGCACCCTCTGACTCGGACTCGCTGGGCTCCAGCTTGGCCTCAAGGGCCCGCACGTCCCTGCCTTCTCTACTGTCGGGTGCTATTCCTGAGGCATTTTCATCATTTGTTTTCAAGACTTCTACGAAGAAACCCTTTGTATTTTGAGAGTCAAAATAATCTGCTGCCGTCTGGGGTCTCGTCTGTGTATTCTCCAAGCCTGTGGCACCAGGACCGGGCTTTTCTTCCTCGGACACAGAGTCCACGGAACCCGGCTCACCCCTCTGGGTGTCCGTCCCAGGGATGATGGAGAAGACAGTGTCCCCCCAGGTGGTCAGTCGGCCTTCGTCAGTGCCGGTGCCAGGGGGTGGAGCTGCCGCTGTTCTGCCCGGCTCCTCGTCTTCCCCCTCCTCCTCCTCCTCCTCTGGCCCAGGCTCCGCTGCCAACCGCAGTGCCTCCCTGCCGGTGAAGGTCAGCAGCGGCAGCTCTTCCAAGTCATCCTTGCCTACCTCCCCGTCCTCCTCATCCTCCTTGGCAGCATCCGGTGCCTGGTCGAAGTCACCATCTGGTGAGGTCACCAGCCCGGTGGTCTCGTCATCGGACACCATCGCATCAGCAGTGGACCCAAATTTGGTTTTCCAGTCCAGAGTCATTTCTTTGCTCAGGAGCCTGGAAGCATCCATCCTCTGCTCCCCCGAGGTCTGAGGGCGAGGGCTGCTTCTGTTGCTCCCGCTCTCAGTCACGTTCAGTTTCTCCTGCAGCATGTCTTCAAACGCCTGCGAGGAAGGCTGATCGGCCTGAGTGGCGGCCGGGCCCGGGCCAGCAGCGGCCGCGGGGCCTGGGTTGGCATGGGGCTGGGGCTCCGGGGGCTGCGCCGCCTCCTGGAGGCCTCGGGTGCTCTCGCGGCCTCCGGCTGCCTCACTGTCCACGGGCCGGGCCGCGGACTCCCTCCCCGCAGATTCCTCCAGGGGCTTCTCCTCACGCTGAGGCGCTTTCTCAGTGGCTTTCGCAGAATGTTCAGTTGCAGAATCATGCAGATCCATAAACCTCAGGAGTTCTTCCACATCATAGTTATCATATTCATCACTCTCCCCATTAAAGCAGACAAAGTCTGTCTCCTAGAAGGAAAAGGAGATGTTAGTGACACTGATCATGAGTGACTGAGTGGCTCTGACCTGCGCTGTGACACACTGACCCCCCGGCATGGCCCTGGCCCTCAGTGCATGGGGGGGACCTGCCCCTCAGTGCTTGGGGGGACCTGGCCCTCGGTGCTTGGGGCCCTGGCCCTTGGTACTTGGGGGACCTGGCTGTAGGTGCTTGGGGACCTGCCCCTCGGTGTTCGGGACCCTGGCACTCAGTGCTTGGAGACCTGGCCCTCATTGGGGACCTTCCCCTAGGTGCGCGGCGACCTGGCCCCCGGGTCTTGGGGCCCTGGCTCCAGGTGCATGGGGCCCTGGCCCTCAGTGCTTGGGGACCTGGCCTCCGGTTCTTGGGGACCGGGCCCTAGGTGCTTTGGGACCTGACCATCAGTGATTGGGAACCTGGCTCTCAGTGCTTGGGGCCATGGCCCTAGGTGCTTAGAGAACCGGCCCTCAGTGCTTGGGGCCCTGGCCCTAGGTGCTTGGGGACCTGGCCCTGGGTACTTTGGGACCTGGCCCTAGGTGCCTGGGGACCTGGCCCTTGGTGTTTGGGGACCTGGCCATGCTGCCCTGGGCAGCCGGCTTGATCAGGAGGCTGGATGCCATCCAGTGCGTTTCGTCTTCCTTCCTTCACCCTGTTCTCCTGCCAGGGAGCCGGGCTCACCCTGGGCTGGTGACTGGGCCCCACCCAACACGGCTCCATCTGGGACCTGCACAGGTGACTGTGCTGCGGCTCCAGCACCCAGTTCACAGGGACAGTGTCCCTGGGGGAGGTCCGGGCGGCGCTTGTTCTGCGGCTGAGTAAACACCCTCCTCTAGACTGAGGTATGAGTCCAGCTGTTACTTTTTCGCCTACAACAGGGGCCACATTTTCCGAATAGCAGAATGAATAAAACATGGTGACACTTGGTCTTCAACTGCCTAAGCCCTGGCCTCTCGGTCTGTCTGGGAATGGAGGAAAGAAAGTGGGGGTTCACGGCCCAGGAAAAGCAGGGAGACCCTGCGCCCCTCAAACCCAGCTTCTCTGTTCCCCGGTACAGACAGGCAGCTGCACGTCCACCACCAGGGGTGCCAGGGTGCCCTCCTCAGACGTCCAGAGGACAGACAGCTTCCTAACTCTCTCGGTGAGAGACGGGGCCTGAGAGGGGAGGCCTGAGGCTCGAAGATCGCCGCCAGGGGCTTCCCACCGTTGTGTGACCATGAGCCGCCGCAGTGTGCTCCCCGACGCCAGGGCTCCAGCCGGCTGTCCGCCTTCAGGACACGCCACACAACTGCACTCTCCCTCTCTTCCGCTAGGAAGCCAGTCACCAGCCCCTGGGGGAAGGCTGAACACCCAGCAAAAGTACTTTCCACCTCTAGCGAAGCCTTCATAGTACTCTGGGGATACCTGTCCGCTCCTGTCTCCCTCCTGCCCACGCGCGCCCAGAGCCGTCTCCTGGGGCCAAGGGAGGTGTGCCCACACTACACGCAGGGCCCACGCAGGCCAGGTCTCCTGGCCAGCACATCGCTGCCCCCGGGAGCAAAGCCAGCGGGCAAGAGGGGGAGCTGAGGGCCCTGAGAGCTTCATGACACGCTGAGGCCAGCAACAGCCCTGTGCTGCCTCTGCCCAGGAACTGCCCTCACCTGCAGCCCATGGACTCTGCAGCCGCACGGGGCGTGGCAAAGATGGCTCCGCCTCCAGAAGCAGTCAGTGGGAATCGGGGCTCCAGGACACCGAGCCCCAAGTCACGGGCCCCAGGTCGCAGGACTAAGGGTGCGGTCTGTGCCCCGTCACCACCAGACGGCCCCTGAGGCGGGTCCCACACACGTGTAACCCAGCAACGGTCCCTAGTCAGGGTCCAGTAAGAAGATGCCCCTGGTGAGTTTACATTTCTAGCCTCGAACATAAGTTGGAGTTGACTCATTTACCCTCGTTTCTACACACTTACAAGGTCTAAGTGTTCAATGAGTAGTTTTCATAATTGGGATACCTGCTTCTTGTAGTTAGTAAATTACTTATCTCTTAACTTTAATAATGAGGCACAGAGGTATTAAA
>PVIC010054807.1:0-11433 GCA_004025085.1 Thryonomys swinderianus | reverse complement strand
AAATTGTCCAAGATGAATGTGCTCATAATGTATATCTAACATGTACCAATAAATTTTAAAACAATGACCCTGCAGCATCCTTGATTGCTTATTCTGACCTAGGTTTCCCCTTGTTGCTGACAAATGCTGCCGCTCTGTTCTTCCACACCTTACAGGGAGGAAGACACCTGTGGCTTCACCCAGGTGCTCAGCAGGTGGACAGCGAGATGCTCCCTGGCCTGAGTTCTGCCCGTCACGTGGGATCTGCATGCCAGGACACCCCTTTCATCTTGTGTCAAAGTCATGATATTCACACTTGGCTCACACCCATCTCTGTGACAGTCTCAAATGAGTAAGCCTGTGTCCCTCCCGCTCTCCTGAGCACCAAAACGAGTTACAGCGAGGGGAACAAAAAGCCACATCTTGGTGTGGAAGTCCCAGGGCCACAGCAGTAATCAGCACATGTCATCGGGGCTGCTCACAATTACATATTAGTCAAAACAGACGTGTCATGGCCACCTTGGACCAAGGACTCCTTAAATTGGAGTATCCAGATCTTAGAGAGTGTTCTGAAGTGTGCATGTGAAAACACACACACACGTGTACACACACACAGAGGGGCTGACTTGTCTCCTTTACACACACACACACACACACACACACACACACACACACACAGAGAGAGGCTGACTTGTCTCCTTTCCAAAGCCCTAGTTCTCAAAGGGCTAAGGACTAAGCTGAAGGATATTCTGGAGAACTATGACGCTTACCCATTCTACCCCATTCCGCCACAACCTAAGGGCCTCAGCAGGCACCGAGGTCTCACCAGTGGAGCCCAGCTAGCCACCTCCCCCAAGGCATGGCCTCTGGTTCTCTGCCCAGGGCCAAAGCACCAGCAGCTGTTGCCAAGGGAGATACAGTGACGAAGAGGTGTGGGCATGAAATCCAAGGATGGAAACCCATTCTTTCTGGACTCACACCCAAGCAACTGGGCTTTCCAGCTAAGAAAAGGTGAAAAGAACACATCCACTTGAGCCTGGCCGACAGCTCAGTGGTGGACCACTTGCCTAGCACGAGCCAGGCCTGAGTTGAAGCCCCAGCACGGAAAACAAAGCCCTTCCCAAGGTGCAAAACACATTTGGGTCCTAAGAAGGTCAGGGAGCCTGGCTTGAACTTCAGAGCCATTCCAAGCATTCACATGCCTCAGCTGTTGGGGGGCAGGCCAACACTCCGGCGGCCCCCACCCCGCCAAGCAAATTCCTACCCAGGCAAGAGACACAACACCTCTCCGACAAGCTGTCACCAGCCCAAGGTTCAGAAAGAGCCACCTTCCCAACAGTCAGAGGGTCCAGCGGGCCGGGGGGAAGCAGAAAGACAAGGTCAATCAGAACACAGTGCCTACCACGCTGGCCTTTCCATGGCTCCCCTCCCAAGGCTGCTCCAGTTTAGAAGGAGGCAGCCTGAATTCTAACTGCCTTATCTGTTTTCCAGGGGCTGGTTTCCTTCTTTCTTCGAGAACCTTGTACACCATGTGAAAGTGCTTTGCAAATTGTGAAACACTTTCCACAGCTGTGCGGTTTATAATAGATACCGATACCACTTTTTCCCTCTGTTTTGAAGCACAAAGCTCTTGCCCTCCAGGCACCCAGGTGGCTTAGGAGCAGGCTGTTCCTACAGACCCTTCCTCCCATGGAGAACTGATGCTTACCCATTATTCTACCCCACTCGGACAGAACAACTGAGAATCAAACCTAGGCCCGGCGTGGTGGCACACACCTGTCATCCCAGCACTCGGGAAGCTGAGGCAGGAAGATCCCTATGAGTAGAAGCCAACATGGGCTACATCGTTCTAGGCCAGCCTAGGATACACAGCAAGACCCTGTCCTCAAAACACTAACAAACAAGAAGCAGAGCTGGAACCAAAACCCAGGTTCCTCTGGCCATCCCACCATACCACCACCCCTGTGGTCAACTCCAGTTTCTATCCCAAGCCCAGGATGTACTCCGCAGGGAACACACACCACCTTCCCTCTCTACTGACTACACCCATTAAGTTTTGTTCCCAAACCACTGTTTAAAGTGACTATGCGCACCATGTGTGGGGTTTACATCCAGGAAAGGGCAGCCCCTGGGTTCCAGGGACAGATGTTGCTTTGTGCCGTCTTGACATGGCTGGCGGCCCTCCAACAGCTGCCCCAGCAGGTGGCCCAGGATAGAGTCAACCCCGGGCCAGAAGCGAGGGTGACAATCCCTGCAGGCTCAGGCCCTGGAAGTCCTCTTCTCAGTCCTCTGATCCTGGGTTCCCAAGAACCCACCCCACCCACCCCACACAGATGCTCCCCTAGTTCACAATCAAGACGTTCCAGGGGCTCCATATGACAGGCGGCCAACAGGCCCTCACCCCAATCCCCAGCCAGGCACGGCTGAGCACAGGAAGGGCCTGGGAACGGAGAGAAGTCACTGACCCCTTCCACCCGCCATCTGTGAGCCCGCCCGACCTCGCCGGCGCGAGGCAAGGATAAAGGAGGTCGGGACAGATGGCAAAGCGCTTTGGGAAGGAGGCTCCGCAGGAATGCGAGGGCCCGAGTGAGGCCCACTTCGGGGAGGGTTTTGTTATCGGTCCGGCGCCTCCCCCTCGGTTCAATCGACTGGCAATCTCTCAGACTAAGAGAAGGGCAGTGTGTTGGGGGGTCGCCGCTGGCCTCTCCCGCTTGGAAGTCGGAGCGAGCCCAGCGCCGCAACTAAAGTGCGCGCGTGCACAGGGGGCGGGGGACTGGAACAACCGAGTCTAAAAATACTCGATAAAAATGCTAATCCCGAAGGCAAAGAAAGAACGAAGAAGGAATCTGTCAATCACGGGGCTCCAGCTCCTCACCCACAGCCCCAGCTGTACCGACTGCATTCCAGTGGGGGACAGAAGTGGGGGGACCGAGCCCGAGGAAAAGAGGGAAGAAAAGAACGGGCACGGCCACCTCCACAGCGCGGGCCGCGAGCGGGGCGGGAGGCGGAGGAGGGGCCCGGCCGGGGGCCGAACAAAGCGGGCCTGAACTCGAAGCGCGGCCCGAGGGTGGGGGACCCCCGCGGCACCCCATTTCCCAAGGATGGAAAAACAAAGCGAGCTGGAAGCCAGCCGCCGCGTGGACGCCGCGGGCCCCGGCCGCGGGCGAGCGCGGAGGTGGTGGGGGTCCCGCTGCCCGCGCGCCCACCTGGGGATGGTGATGCACTTGGTGCTGGCGCTCTGGGTGGTGATCGCCTTCTCCAGCTCGTCCAGCTGCCCGGTCTTCTTCAGCTTCTTCACCAGGCTCTTGACCGCCTTCTCGCACCACTTCTCCTCCTGCCCGTTCTGCTCGCCCTTCTTCCAGCCCAGCAGGCGCTTCACGATCGGGGGGGTGAAGGGCAGGATGGACGACATGGCTGGGGAGGGCGCGCGCGGCGGCGGGGAGCTCGGCCCGGCCCGGCCGCGCGCCCCAAACTTCGCCCCAACTCCGACGAACTTTGCCGGCTGCGGCGCGCGGGCCCCGGCGGCTCCGGGCGGAGGCGAAGGCAGAGGCAGAGGCAGAGGCGCAGGCGGAGGCGAAGGCGCGGGCCGGGTCGGGCAGGCCCCGGGCGCGAGGTGGAGGCGGCAGCCGCGAGGCTCCGAGTGGCAGCAAAAGTTTGGGTTTCCGCACGGGGTGGCTGTTTGGGTGCCGCCTCCGGGCAGGAAAGTCCAGCCCCCCGCCCGGCTCCGCTCCCCGGGCGCGCAGGTCCCCCGCCCCGCGCGCCGCCCGCTCCAGTCTCCGTTTCATGCAAATCCGCGTGCAGCCTCTTTGCCGCCGCTGTCGCCGCCCCCTCGCCGCCGGGGCTCCCGCTCCGCCCCCGCGCCCCGCGCCTCCGCCCCCGGGCGCCCTGCCCGCCCGGCCCCGCCGTCCCCGCCCGGCGCAGCCCACGTGGGCCACCCGGCCCTCGGTGAACCGCGACTCGGGCCGGACAGCACCGCGGCTGCGGCGGCAGCCGAGGAAGGGGGAAAGGGGTCCTGGAAAAGGGGCTACCAGAGGGGCCCGGCGCGGGGCACAAAGCTCGGGGCGCCCCCGAGGGGACCGAGTCGGGAGCGCGCGCGCAGGACGCTGGAGCCCCAGGAAGTCTGGGCGCCCTGGTCCCGGGTAGGGCCTGGACCGACGCCGGGGCCTCGAGGGCTGTTTTTCTTTTTTCCTCCTGGTGAGAATTCACCGGCTCGTGCCCCGAAGTAGTTCTTGAAAGTAAAGAATCGGGGCCCCAGTGACAACCCGAACAACAGCTGGAGCCAGGGAGGGTCCCTGGGGCCTTGAGAGCCCAGGGCTCGGGAGGGAAAAACGGACCCGCAGACATCTGTTGAGTCAGTAAAGGAATGAATGGGGGCGCTTTGAAATGTATCTCTGGGGAAATTAACATGGCCGAGTGCTGCAGAACCTTCTGATACCCAGAGATCGAAATTCGACACCCAATAAATAGACGTGGAGCTGTTTCGGAAAGAGCGAACTTTGGGGGGGAACCGTGGGGGGAGAGGGGCGCGCTCCTAAGTTTCTGTGTTCAAAGTTAGCCCAGGAGAGGAGCCGAGAAATTGGGTGCTTTGGGCAATCTGGGGCTTTTCTGCCTATCCGCACCCCGCAGGGGCGTGGGGGGGCTCGGGGAGTCACCGCAAGCTCCTAGCGCCTCCCCTCTGGGGCTGGCCCGGTGGCGGAGGCCTTTGTTTGTTTTTAACAGCAGGAAACCCCCTGTGGTGGGAAAGGGGTTATCTGCAACGGGGGGGGGGGGGGGGGGCTCACTCCACAAAGTCAGCGAGACCTCGGGCCCTGGACCCAAGAGCTGAGAGGAGTCTCAGGGTCCTGGGTGGCAGGGCCGGGACTCGAACCCAGTGCCTGTGAGGTCTCCATCCACGATCTTGCGGCCGTGCCCAGCTTCCTCAGGCAGTCGTGGGAGGCAGAGACCTTACCCGGCTGAGTTCTTTGTAGAAGGGAAGCGCTCTACATAGCGTTGTTAGGACACAGCGAGAAATGTTTGCTCCTCTGTGAGATGGAGCCAGGACAGCTGCCCTCCGGCCTCCCGCGGCGATGGTGGGAAGCTCAGAAAACCAAGCTCGGCAAGGTGTAGGCCAGTGAAGACTAGCAAGGTCAGGGGAGCACCTCACTTCTGAGAACCCCAGAGTGAGAGCGGGCAATCCTGACCCCAAGGATAAGCACCCAGGGGTGGGGCAGGGGCGCGCCGGAGCGGGCCCGGAGGCACAGAAACGGACCCGCCCGCGTCAATTCAAGCAAGTCCGGCCTGGAGGGCAGCCCGTGCCACAGGAGGAGCTGGGCTTTGAGCTGCTTAGGACGCTGGCTTTTCCCTGCCCCCACTCTGGCAAGTGAGGCCGTGAGGGCCTGGCACTAGCACACGGAGGTGAGCGCGCCCGGGAGACTTGAGAGAGGTCACTGGAGTAGAAGGGCCTGGCGCGTGCTCCACCCTCCTCTTCCTGAGGGGAGGAAGCAGCTAGACAGCCAGCGAGTCACTGTGACTGGCCCACGCTGTCCCTGCTTCCTTCCTGCCAGCACCAATGTGGCAGGGACCCTGGGCACACACAGAAACGGGGCTGGACCCACAGGAATCCAGAGTGTGTGTCAGGCTGGTTCTTCCTCCTCTGGCTTCACCTCCTCCACCGGGAGCCCCAGGAAGGCCAGGGGACCCACATGCCCTCTCCGCCCTGGACCGTGAGCAGCTCCAGATAGAGATGCGAGTCTGCTCTGGCGCCAGGCCTCCTGGGGCCCCGCCAGGCCTGCCTGCGGTGCACACGGTGGCCTTGTCCTTGGGAGGGAAACATTAGCCCAGTTAATTTTTCATCAGGGTAAGTGCAAAGTTCAGGAGAGGCCAGGCAGGGGTGGAGGCGGTAGCCTGGTGTCCCTGGGAACTGTCAGCTCCGGGAGTCACAGTTCAAATGACTCCCAGGCAGACATCAGAATTGGTTAGGGTTATTTTTCACAACCACGCTGTTTGGCCAACAGGTGGTAACTCTGGAAAGACATGGGTATTGTTCTGTCTTCACTTTACACAAACCTAAAGGGAGGCCAATCAGGACTAGAACCTTCAGCTCAGGCTCTCTTGCTGAGGCTAATGACAGACACCACAATCCCGGCAGCCTGGGAGGCTGAGGCAAGAGGATCACAAATTCAAGCACAACCTGGGCAACTTAGCAAGAGCTGTCTCAAAAAGTTTTAAAAAGGGGCTGCAGATGTAGCTCAGTGGAAAGGCCCGATACCAAAGGGGGAAGTGGAGCTGCCTACAACCTGGTCTCCATCTAGAGACCTCCACCTCACCTGTGCACCTGGGCTGTCCAGGTACCAGACAGACACCCACAGGTTAACCCAAACACCGTTACTTCCAGCTGTGTGACAGTTGGCACATTTCTGACCTTGATCCAACAGTTTGCTCAGCCATAAAATGGGAACGATAAGAACCTACACTTTAGGATTTTGTGTGAATCAAATAACGCGTGTAGAGAGCTTGGGCAGCACACAGCACATTTTCAGTATGCCTGGCCATGGTGTGTGCACACCACAGAGCACTGGGCTGGTGTGAGAAGCAGTGAGTTCCACGCATGCAAAACTGACCATGCCTGTTAGGTTAGTTTAAGTGAAAACAGCCACAGTGGCAAAGTATGTTTGAAAAAAGTCATACAATACAAAGATAGACTCCAAACACATTGAAGCACTTCACACTCATTAGGATGGATATAAATCCCTAAATTTGGAAAATAAAAATTGCTGGAGAAGATGGAAAGCAATTGGAACCCTTACACATTGCTGGCAGGAATTTAAAGTAGTGCTGCCACTGTGGAAAGCAGCATGTAGGCGCTTCAGAAAGGTAAGTGTAGGGGAGGTGGTGCATGCCTGTCATCCCAGAACTCAGGAGGCTGAGGCAGGAGGATCTGAGGCCAGCCTAGGCTATAGCAAGACCCTATTTGTCTCAGTCTGTCTGTCTGCCTGCCCCCCACACACAGGTGCACATGCACAGAGCAGAGAAAGAGAGAGAATATTAGGCTATGGCCCAGAAAGTCCACTTTGGGGAATACACACAGATGAAACAAAAGCAGCAATTCAGAGACATTTGCACACCCACCGTCATAAGCAGCAGTATGCCTAACAGGCAACTCCAGTGCCCATCAACAGACGAATGAATACACAAGATGTGGTGTTCGCACACAGTGGGGCCTTACTTGCCCTGGAAAAGAAGGAAACTCCGGTTCGTACTACAACCCAGGTGAACCTTGACAGCACTGCGTGGAGCGATCTAAGCCGGCACAGAAGGACTCCAAGGAGGTGTACCTTCCTAGGGGAGTCAAATTCAGAGCCAGAAGCGCAGGTGCTTGGCCGGGGACCAGGAGTGGGGGACTGCGTCATCGTCACACGGTTACAGGGTTTCAAGTAGGGAACCTGGAGATGGTCTGCTGGGCCTGTGGACTGAGCAACGGTGTGATAGCTTAAATGGTTAAATGCTTAAATGATTAATAGCTGAAATGGTTAAAATGGTAACTGTTGCTATCGATATTTCGCCACTGTAACAATATATAGGAATGAAAAGATATACTGAAGAACAGGTGTTGGAGGGAGGAGGAATCCGGCCACGGGAAAGCAATGGGGTCCGCAAGGATCGAGGCGCAGGAGCTGAGGAATGGGGATGATTTAACCTCGGCTGCAGTGTCGCAGCTTTCTGAGTTCGGTACTCAGTGGTGGATACGCTTGTTTTTTCGATTTGGAGAATCCCTGTGGCTCGTGCTCGCTCGGCCCTGGAGCACCCAGCGAACAGTCATGGAAACCTATCTCACAGTGCCCATGTGAGGACCTGGCAGGCTCGGGCCTGGCCCTGTCTGATGGCTCGAGGGAACGGGGGCAGGGATTAATCCCACGTGTGGGTCTGCCCTGTGCCGGGCTCAGTCTGGACTTTGAGGCTGGTGGCCCTAGTAACACTCTCCTGATCTCTACAAGATGGTGGTTACTGTTGACACCTCACGGAGGGACCAGAGTTGCAGGAGACCAGAGTCACTGTCGGCCAAGGCAGGACTGGCCCCTCTGTCCCTGGTCCCCTTGGCAAGTTTCCAGTGTTGATCACAGAGTGCCTGGCAGATCAGGCTCCAGCAAAGGACCTTGGAGAGGCACCGTTCAGGGAGGCGGCAGGGCCTGGGCTGCAGCGGGCAGGATGGGCCCGTGGACAGGCAGGAAACCCACAGCACAGGGCGAGGAGCTCTTCTGAGTTCTCCTGTAGGACCTGCCTCTTCTCGACCTTCAGAAATTGCAGCTCTTGGGCCGGAGGGTTAGCTCAGTGGTTCCGGCACCTGCCTCGCAAGCGCAAGGTCCTGAGTTCGATCCCCGGTAACCACATAGAATGCTGGGCATGGAGACACGCCCACCAACAATCAACACCGCATACCACAATGCCGGACGTGGTGGCTCACGCCTGTAATCCCAGCACTCGGGAGGCAGAGACAAGAGGATTGCTGAGTTCGCGGTGGCTTACCTGGGCACCATAGTGAGCTCAGGGCCAGCCTGAACTACAAAGCGAGACCCTGTCTCAAAAAGAAAAAAAGAAAAAAAAAAGAAATTGCAGCTCTTGCCAGACATGGTGGTGCACGCCTGTGATCCCAGCACTCAGGAGGCTGAGGTAGGAGGATTGCCATGAGTTTGAGGCCAGCTCGGTCTATGTGGTGAGACTCTGTCTCAAAACAAATAAACAAATGCAGCTCTGGGAGTCTGGGGCCAGGAGAGGATCCTGGTACGGGTATATGTGCACATGTGTTTAATTTTGCCTCCTCTCTGTGTCAGGTGCCCCTAGGACGTGGGGCTGAGGCCTCTGTCCGCCCCACCTCTGAGGTCCTCACTCAGGATCCCTTCCTTCCGTGCGCAGCCCTCCCTGTTTAAGGGCAATAGGTCCACATTTGCGCGGTTTTGCATCTGCACAAGTCCCTTCTGTGCATCTACAGGTGTGCTCAGGGTTTCCCTTTCCTGTTTTCCAGGGTGATCGTGGCACTCAGGCTCAGGTCAGGATTTCCCTTGACTCACTGTCCAGTCTGCAAGGTGATTCGAGAATCTAGTACCTGGGAAACCGTTGCTCCATTAACACCGCACTTACTTTTTAAGGTGCACGTGTATGGGCAGCCAGGAAAGAGGAGGCGCTGAAACAAAACGTGGTTGTTAAGGTCAATGAGGTTGTATGCCTTGTATTACTTTAATAGATGAGCATGCTATTTTCATATTTAAAAATCAACTGAGGCAGAGTACACCCGGCGGAACCGAACGCAGGGTCTTGAGCAGATGTTGGCACACCCACACTCATGCCATCATTCTGCGCTGCAGCCAAAGGTGGCATCGACTCAAGTGCCGCCCACCCGATGGATGGGTGAGCAGGCGGGACCAGATACTCAGCAGAATGTTCAGCCTTTAGAAGCTAAGGCAGCTCTAGCACACGCTACAACGTGGGCATACCTTGGCCTTTATACGTTAAGTAGGCCAGTCTGAAAAGGACAAGAATCGTCCAATCCTGTCTCGGAGAAACCTCATGTAGTTAGATTCATAGAGGCAGAAAACAGAACACTGGGTGTCCAGGAGCGGGTGCCTGGGGATGGGAATTACTTTTGGCAGGTACACAGCTTCAGTTTGAGGGGAGGAAAGGAGTTCTAAAAGTGGGTGCAAGTGCTTGGAGTAGAACAAGGTAAATATGTTTAATGCCCCTGAGTTGTACATTTAAAACCACACACAGTGGTGCACGCCTGTAGTCTCACCATTCAAGAGGCTGAAGCAGGAGGACTGCCTTGAGTTTCAGGCCAGACTGGCCTACACAGTGAGTTCAAGGCCAGCCTGAACTACATACTGAGACCCTGTCTCAAAAACAAAGAAGTGTTGGGCCAGAGGGTTAGCTCAGTGGTTCTGGCGCCTGCCTCACAAGCGCAAGGTCCTGAGTTCGATCCCTGGTAACCACATATAATGCTGGGCGTGGAGACACGCCCACCAACAATCAACACTGCATACCACAATGCCGGGCGTGGTGGCTCATGCCTATAATCCCAGCACTCGGGAGGCAGGGACAGGAGGATTGCTGAGTTCGCGGCGGCTTGCCTGGGCACCATAGTGAGCTCAGAGCCAGCCTGAACTACAAAGCGAGACCCTGTCTCAAAAAGCAAAAAATAAAAAAAATAAATAAAAACTAAGAAGTGCTGAGCTGGGGACTTAGCTCAGTGGTTCTGGCATCTGCCTTGCAAGCGTAAGGTCCCGAGTTCAATCGCATGGTAAATGCATACCATAATGCCGGGTATGGTGACTCACGCCCACCCTCCATCAGTACCACTTACCACAGTGCTGGGTGTGGTCCCTCATGCCTGTAATCCTAGCACTTGGGAGGCAGAGGCAGGAGGATTGCTAAATTTGAGGTTAGCCTGGGCTACATAGTGAGCTCAGGGCCAGCCTGCACTACCAAGTGAGACCCTGTCTCAAAAAACCAAACCAAAACAAAACAAAGAAGTGCTGATATAAGCTAAAGCCCAGTAGTCCCCCAAAACGTCATGTTAAATCAAACACCACATTACTACTTCAAGACCACACTCTAACAGTTTAATGTCTGTGCAGTGCCCAGAGGAGGCCGATCTGTGTAGTCAAATGGTTGGCATGGGTGGGAGGGGTGGAAGGGGCTGCTAAGCTTCCTTCTAGGGAAACAAAAATGTTCTAAAATTGGCTCAGTGACTGCCCAACTTGAATAATATGAAATGCAACCAAATTGTGTCTTTTATTAATATGGGGCAACTTGCATGATATGAAAATCATACCCTGAGAAAGATGTCTTTAAGAGTACTAAAGGTCAGCACATACTGAGACTTTATGGGTTAGGTTCATTTGTTTAGGTTTTACAACTCCCCACGGCCCATGCTGTTATCATTCTTTTTCAGAACAGGACACTGGGGCGTGACGAGGGGACAGTGACGTCAGCAGGCGGCCACGCTCTGATAATTCAGGCAGCCTGCTCAATGGTCCTTGCTCCTAACCACACGGAGGACAACAGTCACCACTAACTAGAAATAACCACACTGCAGCCTCCTGCTTTCTCCCCGAGCACACTGTGGACATCTTTCTGGGCCCGCGAACGCTTACTACGCTGTTTTGAATGACTGTGAGACATTTGGTCACACAGATCTACCAGGACTTATTAAACCACGTTCCCACACACAGACTTTTAAAAAGCGCTCTTGTTGGGGGCTGGAGGGTTAGCTCAGTGGTTCCAGTGCCTGCCTCACAAGTGCAAGGTCCTGAGTTCGATCCCCGGTAACCACACACAATGCTGGGCGTGGAGACTCACACCCACCAACAATCAATACCACATAGCACATACCACAGTGCTGGGCATGGTGGCTCACACCTATAATCCCAGCACTCGGGAGGCAGAGACAGGAGGATTGCTGAGTCCGAGGCTTGCCTGGTTACA
>PVIC010054806.1:0-11428 GCA_004025085.1 Thryonomys swinderianus | reverse complement strand
CTCAATAAACACTTTATAAAGCAGACACTCATTCAACAAATATTTATCAAGTGCCTGTTATATGGCTGGGTATAGTCCAGATTGGAGAATATAGGAATGAACAAGGCAGACAAACATTGTTTATGTGATAAATTCCTGTACAGACCCAAGAGACAAATCTAGACATATAAAATAAGATTATGCAATTTTTTGTCTGTTTGTTTCATGAGTCAGGGTCTCACTTTGTAATTCAGACTGGACTTGAACTCACTATGTAGCCCAGGATGTACTTGAACTCTTGCCTCTGTCTCCCGAGTATGCTATTTTAGACATTTTTACATTGAGTTAAATAATGTAACTTCTACCTTTGTGGTAACTTAATTTAGAAAAAATACGTTTTAAAAAATGGTTTTCATATTATGACACAGGGCTGGGGCTGTAGCTCAGTGGTAAAGGGCTTGGCTGGCATGGGTAAACTCTGTTCCACCTGACCTGGGGGAAAAGAAAGATCATGACCTCAGTAAAAATTAATACTTAAAATCATGTCCTAGTCGAGAAACATGCTTCATGAAATTAAAAAAAAAAATTTAAAGTGTGGTAATGAAGATTGAACCCAGAAATGCTCTACCAATGAGCTATATTCCCAGTCCTTTTAATTTTTTATTTTGAGATGAGGTCTCCCAAGGTAAGTGGGCAGAACATGAACTTGGAATCTTCCTGCTACCTCTCTCTCTTAGTGCTAGAACAAAAGGTGTGTGTCAGCATACCTAGCATGAAATAACTCTTAACATTACTACAGGTGACAGAGTCAGATCATTTGTATTCTACTTAATTTTGTTCTTTCTTTTTTGGTGATTTTTTTTTTCTTTTGAGACAGGGTCTTGCTTTATAGTTCAGGCTGGCCCTAAACTCACTATGCAGCCCAGGCAAGCCTCGAACTCAGCAATCTTCCTGCCTCTGCCTCCCAAATGCTGGGATTACAGCATGAGGCACCACACCCAGTGTTGTGGTATGTGGTACTGATTGCCGGTGGGGGTGATTCATCATGCCCAATATTGTTGTAAGTGGTTGCAGGGGATCAAACCAGGGACCTTGCACTTGCTAGGTAGGCGCTAGAACCACTGAGCTAAATCACCAGTCCCTTAGTGTTGTTTTTTTTTTTTTTGAGACAGGGTCTCGCTTTGTAGTTCAGGCTTGCTCTGAGCTCACTATGTAGCCCAGGCAAGCCTCGAACTCAGCAATCCTCCTGTCTCTGCCTCCCGAGTGCTGGGATTACAGGCGTGAGCCACCACGCCCAGCATTATATGTGGTAACCGGGGATCGAACTCAGGTCCTTGCGCTTGCAAGGCAGGCGCCGGAACCACTGAGCTAACCCTCCGGCCCTCATTTTATACTCTTTAGTGTCAAAAAAAAGGGGCTAACTTTAAGTCACTCTATAGGCACTGGAACCAAGGGTTCAACACAAAGCCATTGACCTGAGACTTGGAGCAAAAACACTGGAAAAAAACCCACCTAGTATTCATTCTGGACTATACAAGTGTAACAGCACCAAAACCATACCATGACACTGAGAGAGCTCTGAACGAAGTCTAACAATATGGATAAAGTCTCCCTCTGTAACTGACACCTGTGGATGTGTGGAATTCCCCTGGACACATGAATGGCTGTCAAAATTCACCAGGGATGGACATAGATCTCATAGCTTACATCCTACTCCTAGAGAAACCTGGATGCCTCTGACAGAAGGGAAATAAAGGGGCCTCTATGACTCCATGGGGACTACCCAATTTACCTCTGTCAGACTATCTTCCATGAACTCAACCAAGGCAAGAACAAAACTACCGCTAATACCAGGTCACTTTTGAGATCCATGCAAAAGAAGGGCAGGCAGTAGCAGACTCAAGTTTCCATGAGCTCTGTGAATTACTTAACTCGGCTGGGAAGAGGAACCCCACCTCTGAACAACTGGCTCACTGAACACTGTGTTGTTCTTGATTCCTACCTTTAACAGCAGATGAGACCATATCTTCTAAAATGTCCTTCACCACTTCCTGGGCTCCATCATCAGTTCCTGCATACCCCCAAACACACATGTGGCATTTCCAGGGAAAAGAAAGAAGGGAGAGAAGAGAATTACATCAGTATTCTGCTAAAGTCACAATTCAAAAGGCAAAGGGTGCAAGTAAGTTTTCCCCAGGACAAATTCCACTGCCAAATTGCACAGCATTAACTACGGTATCTACACAGCATTGACAGTGCACCATATTGGGCTCTGTAAGTAATCTAGAGATGTTTTAAAGTACACAGGAGGAGGCTCCCTAGTGTTGCCATATCCTGCCCTGTGGTACCCAGGATTCTGTAAGCAAGAACACCATCAACAGATGTGGCTCTTGGATCTTGGATCAGGACTGGAAACCAAAATAAACCTCTATTCTTTATAACTCAAATAAATGAATAAAATGAAGTGTGAGATGTGTGTAGGTTCTATGCAAATAGAACCTGTCCTTTTATAACTGGGACCTGACCAGTAGATTCTGGCAGCTTTAGGGAGCCCTTAAGCCCAACTAACAAAATAGTGACAACTCTATTCAGTCTGGAAAGTGAGGAGTCAGGGAGCCATCCTTCTGACAGAGAGTTCTACAGAGGATGCTACTGAGCAAAAGCCCAAGCAACAGAACTCAGCCAGCTGATGTTTTCCCTGTGACAGCCTTGGACAGGTCATAGAGGAGGCTTGTCTGGGTGCTGTGTTAATCACTAACCTTCTGTGTTTAAGTTTCAATCATGCACTGAAAGGTTTGACAACTAAGTCAAATCAAATGCTTGAATGGTGCAAAAAGTACAATAGAAACATACTGGCTCTGCTGGTTCCCTAGGGATGTCACCACCTTGAGATTACTGATAAAACACTAGAACCTACTTGCTTCACAGACTCGGTTCTTAAGCAAAATGAGAAGGTCACCTTGATAACTTTGAACAGGAGAAACATTTTCATTCCTCTCTAGCAGCAGGTGAACCATCCTGTGGCAGGGACCGCCAACTACCTATGTCACACTTTTTCTCACTAACATATGCATCATTTTGTTTTGGTAGGAAATGTACCTACATTTCCCAGACATCCTTGAAGAAAAGGGTGGTCATGTGACACAAGCTCTAGCCAGTAAAAAGTAAGTATAAGTTCTTGGGGAATGGTGCTGGGTACCAGGAAGACTTCTCTTTAGAAAGAGGAGTGAGGAGTGCTGTTCCTCTTTGTCTCTTTTTTTTGTTGTTGTTGATACAGGGTCTCGCTTTGTAGTTCAGGCTGGCCCTGAGCTCACTATGTAGCCTAGCAAGCCTCGAACTCAGCAATCCTCCTGCCTCTGCCTCCCGAGTGCTGGGATTACAGGTGTGAGCCACCATGCCCACTGTGGTATGTGGTATTGATTGTTGGTGGGCATGAGTCTCCACGCCCAGCATTGTATGTGGTTACTGAGGATTGAACTCAGGACCTTGCGCTTGCAAGGCAGACGCCGGAACCGCTGAGCTAACCCTCCGGCCCCTCTTTGTCTCTCTTTTTGAGATAGTGTCTCACATTGTTGCCCAAGCTGTTTTCAAATTACTAGGCTCAAACAATCCTTCCTCATTCTTCTGAGCATTTGGGACTGCAGTTATGTGTCACCCTGCTCAACACATTTCAGCTTTAAAAATGTGTTTGTGATGGTGAACGCCTACAATCCCAGTACGCAGGAGGCAGAGGCAGGAGGATCACCAATTGAGCCTGAGCTACATAGTGAGTTGAGGCCAACCTCAGACCCTGTCTTGGACAAAAAAAATGTGTAAAGAAAAATAGTAAATATTTCCGATGGCAATTAGATATAAAACTGGTAGAACAGTATAGTAGGAAAGAGTGAGCCTGACTTGTTCACATTAAAAGTACCAAACAATTTTAGTTATTACTTCTACATATACTAGGTGCCTCTAATTTTTGGTGATCAGAAGGGGAAGAAATTTCAGGCCAATACTTGATTAAAAATACAAAACATATCTCTTCTGACTTTTTTTTTTTTTTTTTTGAGACAGGGTCTCGCTTTTTGTTCAGGCTGGCCCTGAGCTCACTATGTAGCCCAGGCAAGCCTTGAACTCAGCAATCTTCCTGTCTCTGCCTCCCGAGTGCTGGGATGACAGGCATGAGCCTCCACTCCCGGCTCTTCTGACTTATTTTTGATGGTGTGAATTACAGCTCACTGGTTACAAAGAGCTGTGTCATGGAGATGAACGTGGGACAGTAAGTCACCTAATGAGTTTCTTCTTAGTAAACAATTGTTTTCCTGTCACAGAACCATAATGGTATGTGGCTGGAATATGAAAATGAAAAGCTTTGTTTGCAGGTTTTTTCCTTTAGTGTTCCTACCTATTCTAGGTGCCTAGATATCAGACAAATCCCTTCATTTCTAAGGAACAAGCATGTTATACTTTATTGTCCACATTCATACTTAATTGTTCTAGTGTCAGACGCTTCTCTCATTAAATCTCACAAATCTGTAAGGACAAGATGTATTTTGTTTTTACAGATGAGGAAACTGAGGCTCAGAGACATCAGACATTTTGCACAATGTCGCAGAATCACTAAATAGTAGAATCATATGAAGCAGTCAGGCCAACAGACTTCTGTGTTGGCTAAAATTTCCTATTTTACAGTACTTAAGAGCTGGGTTGTCTCTCTTTAAATAACGAGTTATAATAAGAAAAAACATGAGCTGAGAAATTCATAAACACACCCCTTATCCTACATATTAGGTAAGTAAAAGTAAAAATGCCAATGTCTAATGTTAAGAGTTAAAAAGTCAGAATGTGAAGACCCTGGTTTCAATCACCAGTACTGTAGGAAAAGAAAGAGACACACATACAGAGACAAAGACAGACAGACAAACAGACAAGAGACAGAATCATACTGGTTCTGCTTTAAACTTAGAAAATGAGAAAGTGACTAATTGGCACAGGATTTGTTTTTTTCTTTTTCAGCTGTTTTGACACTGGGTCTTGTTATGTAGTTCAGGTTGACTTTGAACTTGTGGCAATCCTCCTGCCTCAGCCTCCTGAATGGTGGGATTATGGGCATATACCATCAGGGCCAGCCAGGATTTCTTTTGAGAATGATGAAAACATCCTAAATTTGATTACCATGACTGCTGCACAGCCCTGTGGCCATAATAAACAGTAGTAAACTGTACTTTTATTTTTTTTCAATATTGGGCAGTAAACCCAGGGGTACTGTACTATTTCCTTTTTGAGACAGGAACTTGCTAAACTGCTCAGCTAGCTCTGGGATTAAAAGGCATGTGCTATGGGTGAATTTATGGTATATGAGTTATATCTCAAAAAAGTCATTAAAAAACAAAGCAAAATAGTATCTAGGACATCAGAAGGGTTGTAAAAGAAAAAAAATGGGATGAGTCTCCCAGGAAGTTTAGATAACCATGTCCAAAAATTCACATATATTAGTGTGTCTTAAACTCAAAAATCTCATTTTTTTTTTTTTGAGACAGGGTCTCGCTTTGTAGTTCAGTCTGAGCTCTCTATGTAGCTCAGGCAAGTCTCGAACTCAGCAATCCTCCTGCCTCTGCCTCCTGAGTGCTGGGATTACAGGCGTGAGCCACCATGCCCAGCACTGTGGCATGTGGTATTGATTGCTGGTGGGCATGAGCCACCATGCCCGGCACTGTGGCATGTGGTATTGATTGCTGGTGGGCATGAGTCACCATGCCCAGCACTGTATGTGGTTAACTGGGATCGAACTAAGGACCTTGTGCTTGTGAGGCAGGCGCCGGAACCACTAAGCTAAATCTCCGGCCCAAATCTCATTTTGTTTTTATAAAGAGCAATCTAATCTACTTCTTAGCCTGGCTGAAAGACCAAAGCTTTGTTCCCAAGTTTTTTTCCTTTAGTGTTCCTACCTATTTATTACTTTGGAATACAAACTGGTGAAGGGGTAAATTTTCTTCTTCTATACAAATTACATGGGGAAGCAAATTATCACAGGGAGGACTACTCATTAATTAAACAGGAAACAAGGGGTTGAGGATTTAGCTCAGTGACGCTGCACATGTCTCACAAGTAAAAGGCCTTAGTTCTATTCCTGGTACCAAAAAACAAATGAAAATAGAACAGGAAACCATATGCTCTGTCTTAGGTAAGAGAGCACAGCACTTGTCACAGTGAGGTACCAGTAGGACTAATGACAATGACATTATAGGACTCTCTGTAGGAGACTGCACGTATTCACTTCTGTCATAGAGCCACTGAAGTATGGAGTTTTCACAGGATCTGGACACCCTACCACATGCCTCTCAGGCAGTCCCTTTTCTTGGATGCTCAACTCCTTTTGTAAATTTATATTTTGAGGTAAATCTTGAGAACTGAAAGCCATTTGCTATAAAAAAGAGCACACACCTTTTCTGACCCAGGAATTGCAGATTGCTGGTCTCATTCTCATAAGCAACCTGATTCCTATGTTCCTGGGTGAAGCCTCACAGGGTGCACCAGATACTGACAACCAAATCTATAGCAACACCCTAACTACAGATCATTCTCTCCTTGGTGGAAGGTAAACTTCCCAAGTTATTGTTTCCATAAAACTAAATTCTAGAAGCCATGTTTATCCCAATTCATTAAAAAGACATATTTATTGAGGATCTGCTACTTGTGACTGTTCCACTGCTGGAAATACAGAGGTGAACACAATAGCCCAGAGTCTCCAAGTGAGAAAAAGTAAACACAAATACTTTAGTAATTTCAGGTATTCAGACTCTCTATGAAGAAAATAACAGAAGACAATGAGACAGTTATGATGGGTCCTTAGGGAAGTCTCTCTCATATAAACCAAGAAAGAACCAAATGTGTGTGTGTGTGAGGGGTGGAAATGAGGAACAGATGATAAGTGCAAAGGCATGGAGGCAGGAAGAAGCATGGTCCTTTAAGAAGCAGAGACAATTCTCGTGGCACTGTGCAGTACGTAAGAATCATAGGACGGGATGGAGAAGAGGGCAGGCCCAGCCATATGGAACTTTGCAAAGCATGGGAGCAGGGCAGGCATGAACTGCACTTTGGAAGAGACAGGATGCGGCAATTACAAAGGGGTTTGAGTAGGACAGGCTCATGTCATCATGCTTTTAAGAGGTCATTTTGGCTTCTGTAAAAAAAAAGGACCACAGAGGAAGCATTTTTCAGGAAGCTCAGAGAGAAGTGCTTTTCTATCTGTACAGCTATACTTACTAAATGTTTAAATATTGATATGCATTGATTGCCCACAGCTTGATAACAGTTAGAGTGAAAACGGTTACAGTGGACCTTACCGGAAGGGTTAGGAAGGCAAAGGCAACAATACACAATCATGGGTGTGCAGGAAATTTCTGTCACCTTCCTTAAGAAACACAGCAACCCGTCTGAACAGAGGGCCACTCTGCTCATCCTGAAACAAATGAAATTCTCAAGGGAAACTTCCTTTTCTGGGCTTTCTGTGAGTAAAGGGACACAGAACAACACTGTAAAACACTACTCCATTTCAGTGCCAGCACATGCCAAGCACGCTGATAAATTACAAAGGAATAAAAAGTTGCTCAGGGGCCGGAGGGTTAGCTCAGTGGTTCTGGCGCCTGCCTCGCAAGCACAAGGTCCTGAGTTCGATCCCCAGTAACCACATATAATGCTGGGCGTGGAGACTCACGCCCACCAGCAATCAATACCACATACCAGAGTGCCAGGTGTGGTAGCTCACGCCTGTAATCCCAGCACTCGGGGACAGGAGGATTGCTGAGTTCGAGGCTTGCCTGGGCTACATAGTGAGCTCAGTGCCAGCCTGAACTACAAAAGCGAGACCCTGTCTCCAAAAAAAAAAAAAAGAAAAAAAGAAAAAAAAAAGTTGCTCAAATATGTGCACTCTAGGAAGGAAGATATTGTCAACAGAAATGATCAGCGGTCATGTGACTGAATAAGGAATGAGATGAGCAATAGACAGGGCAGATTTTTTGTGTAGGACAACCAGCCTTTGTGAAGAATCATTTAACAGAATTATTTGGGAAAGATAAAGTCCTGAGAGAAAAGTTTTGGATCTGGTTCATACATTGTATCCAGGAAGAGATGCAAATGTTTAGAAGTAGACTTGAGAAATCCTTTTCTCTGAGATTTCGTGCTTTACCCTCACTTACTTTAAGCCTATTACTAGGTGTGGAATATTGCTTTGTTATAAAAGCAAATAAAAACAAGGGATATATCTGGTGAACACAAGGAATCAAAGCCATCTGTAAATGTCCATCTAGCATTCTGGTTCGTCCACGGAGGCCTATGAGTGGCTTCTAAATGCCAGGCCCTGGGTAAGGCACAGAGATCTAGCATGTATAGGAGAAATAAAGCCCTTGTCCTCCTCTGGACAGAGAAGACAGGCATTGAATGGCTAATCACCCAATTAACACAGAGATAAGTGTCACATACTGAGCCCAAGACACTGAGCTCAAATGGAGAGTAGCAGCTAGATACATTCCAGGGACTATTTTGGGAAGACTGCACAGCTGGCAATAAGACATTACACACCACACTTCACTGGCTGTTGTCCTTAAGAGAAAAGCAAAGGGGAAGTCAAGGGGAAGACCCTGAATTAGAGCAGCTGCTCTCAGTGGTTTCCTTCAGATGTTTCCAGACACTTCCTTTATGTGGCCCTCAGCCACAAGATCGCCCCTCACCCCTGGAAGGATCTACCATACCTGAGAGTGATGAGCCTCTTTCTCTGGGTACATCTCCGTTTTCTGAGCTTACTTTCCCAGGGCCACTCCTGGCATGTTCACCATTGGGTAGATCTGTTCTTTCTGGAGTTGTTGGTTTGCTCTGAGGCTGACTCTGCCTCAGACGACTGAACTTTGGGGATACTGCTGCAGCTTGGATCACAGGGGACTGAGGTTTCGACTGGATTGGTTTTTCCAATTCTCTGGCCTCCTGCAACTAAAAGGCAAAAGAAAAGAAAATGATCTAAAATGGATTCAAATTTAGCATCTTGGTATGGAACAAAAAGGATGCCAGTTGACTGTTTAAAAAATTCCCAATCAGCAAGACAAAAAATTTAAAAAGAAATACAGTCAAGGAAACTGTGACAAACTCAAAGCAAATCCTAAACAAACTTTAGAACCTACACACGAATCTCCAATTTTAAATAGAAGAAGAGCACAGTACAGAGATTTGAAGGAAAAGGAGATAAACTCTAAAGTGGTAAGGACCCTGCACATGCAGTGAGGCCCACGTGAAAGAGTTCAGAGGAACGACAAGGCCCACCCGCTATGTGGGAGCGATGCTACTCACCACTTGGTTTTCCATGCGCGTGAAGATGACGTTCAGCATCTGGGTGAGAGTGGCCTTGGCAGTAGTCTGATTGATGAGGTTTTTGCTGGCCAAGTAGATATTATAACATGTCCTCACTGTTTGCAGGATAGTGCCTTCATGAATTTCAATGTGTGGGGAAGTCACTGCAGTCAGAAGAGCCTAAACACAGATCAAAAACCGTCACCTTTAGGAACACTCACCTTCCTCCTGGTCCTCCATGGCCAAACTTTCCTTGGAGTGGATTTTTCATTTTTTGAAAATTGCCAACTATAGAAATGATCCCTGAAAGTATAGCCTTTTGTCTTTTATAAGTTCAAAGATGGCTCTGCAAACTAAACAGGATGGATTAGCACTATGTGCCAACTTCTGTATTTAAAAGCAATTACTAACTCCCAAATATACAAATTACTTGAAGCAATTATGTTGTGTTGAAAGACCTTTTATTGACTTGTTTTTTAAAAAGCCAAACTTCTGAATGTTAATGTTGACTCAAAAGCCTAAAATGAGAATTACAGACATTTCTCTCAGGGTGAAAATATGCTCCCGTTTGATTTCACCCACACGAACCACAAAATACACACGTTTCAACAGGTAGCCAGTCTGTCAGTGGGTTTCAGGGGGCTTTGAAAGAGGTGCAGCTGACACGGAGCCAATCCTCATAGACTAAAGTACGTAGGACCAAAGACTCAGAGAGTTGGCCACATCCACCCTGCTCCTGTTCCCTGACAAGCAGACAGCCCCATCTCGTGCCGACCCATTCCTGGGAGGTGATGTGGTGCAGAGAAGCTGAATGGGGGACACAGGCACAGGGAAAGCTCGTGACAGGGATTGAAGACCTGCTGAGAAATGGCAGGCTGGGAACCCAGATTTTCTAAGGGGAAAGACCAGAAGATTTCAAGTCGATTTAACTCATAGTTGCTTTGCATGCTATTAATACAAATGTTTCCTGTGAAAACACACCTGGTTCTACTCTTCTTGTCTCAGGCCTCGCAAATAAATTCTGTCACTTAGCAAAGATCTAAGTGATGTTTAAACTTTTCTGTACCAGTCTGACTACTTAAGACAAGGAACACATGGTAAATTAGAATCTCAAATTCCCAAAGGGGACTAGCTTTCTAATTTAAAAACCAGATCAGGTAAACAAACAGAAATACCTTAATTATTTGTAACTGAACCCCTTCATCTGTCTGTGGGCCCTGAAAACAATTACAAATGGTTTCCACAATCCTGTCGATCAGTCGCTTCCCTGGGGCTCCACTGTCGGGGGCGTTGCCGGTGATGTGTCCATAGGCTATGAGTTTCTAAACACAGAAAGAAGAGATTAGAAGTTTCTGCCTGGCCAGGACTGAGGTCACCCATGACAGCAAAAGACAGGCAGTGAGCATGGCCTTTAATTCTGGTTCCTACAGATGCCTCTTCCCAGGAGCCAGGCAGGCACAGACAATCTGTGTGCAACTACACCCCGTCTCTTGCCAGTAGAAGAGCCAGGCAATGGTGACAGTGTCCGATGGTGACAGCAAGGCACAGAACCCGCCCAGCACTTCATTTCTTGGGCACTAACAACCACAGTAAAGACAGAAGAAAATTAGTAGTTATCTAGAGCTTGGTGAGAAGATGGCTAAAGGGCCAGGGATCCCAGGGTGGGGGGGCTTGGGGAAAGGTGCAGCAGACAGAGAATCAATCCTCACTGAACTAAAGTATGTAGGACTGAAGATCTAGGGGCTGGGGATTTAGCTTAGTGGTTCTGGCGCTTGCCTAGCCAGCACAAGGTCCCAAGTTCAATGCCCAGGAACCACACACAACAATACCGGGCATGGTGACTCATGCCTACCAGTCCTCATATTCCAGCACCCTGAAGCCAGGGGTGGGAGAATTGCTGAGTTTGAGCATTGCCTGCACTAACATAGTGAGCTCAGGGCCAGCCTGAACTACAAAGCCAGACTCTGTCTCAAAAAAAAAAAAAAAAGCTGTCCTATTCTTTATCCCTTTAGGCTTCTAATTGGTCATATCCTTGCTTCTGCCTGCACAAAGAGACAGCACTCCTGAGGTTACCTGCAGACCCACCAACACCCGGACAGGAAGAGGCCACTCTGCAGAGCTCTGACCC
>PVIC010054805.1:0-11427 GCA_004025085.1 Thryonomys swinderianus | reverse complement strand
ACAAATTCCCTGATGGATGAAGCGCTATATCAGGGTATACGCACAACGCACTAATGATAACTCCAATCCTGACAGTACCCTTCATGCTCACTGCAGTTTGGGAAGCCCAATACACATTAATAGTTAAATCACAGCTCCCCTCTCACAAATCCTAACCCTAACCCTAGCCACAATGCTGAATTCAGCAAATGCCTCCTATATGGAGTGAGAGCAACCCCACTAGATCTACCATTACCTGAGCTATACTGCTCACCAATCCTTGGCAATCTGATGCTGAATACACAAGAAAGTCCACAGTGACACCATTCTCAATCTCAATCTGAACCCTACCTCGCCTTTCAACCTTACTTTCAGAAGCCCAGTGTACCTCCATCCTACACTCTGCCTATTCTTTCTATGAGTTTTGACACTGATGAGAAAACAGCATGACAAATGAAAAGGAATCATGAAAACAACTCTTATATTTGGGGTTTTCTGAGTTCTTAATGGCAGCCTAACCCAAGGGCAAGAGCCTGCAGGGACCTGAGGCCTAACACACAGGACATTTCAAAACCTGTTCATCAAGAAAGAGAATCATGGCTGACACCGTATATTTTGCATTGAAATACAGAAGTGTATCACTCTCACAGAGTCACAAAGGCCAGTCCTTGTCCTGAGCCCACAATCTCCCTGACACATGAAGCCCTATATCAGGGTATATGAACAACGCACTAATGCTAACTCTAATGCTAACACTTCCCTTCATCCTCACTACAGTTTGGGTAGCCCAATCCACAGGAATTGTGAAAATGACAGTATCATTCTCAGAAATTGTAACACTAACCCTAGGAAGAATGCTGAATTCAGCAAATGCCTCCATTCTGGAGGATGAGGTACAATCCCACTAGCTCTCATCATAATCTGAGCTTGCTGCTCACTATTACTTTTCAAACTGGTGATGAATACACAAGAATATCCAGAGTGACAGCATTCTCGATCTCAATCTGAACCCTACCCTGATTTTCACCCTTACACTCTCATGCCTACTCCACCTCCATCATACTCTCTGCAGATTCTTACTTGGACCCGTGCCACTGACAAGAGAACTGCATGACAAATGCACAGGAATCGCCAAAACAACACTTGGACTTGTGGTTTTCTGAATTCTGACTGGCAGCCTAAACAAAGGGAAAGAGCATGCAGGGACCTGAGGCATAACACACAGGACATTTCAAAACCTGTTGATCAAGAAAGAGAATCGTGGCACACACCATATATTTTGCAGTGAAATACAGAAGTGTGTCACTTTCACAGAGTCACATACCCCAGTCCTTGTCCTGAGCCCACAATCTCCCTTACACATGAAGACCTATATCAGGGTATAAGCACAAGACACTAATGCTCACTCCAATCCTGACAGTACCCTTCACCCTCACTATAGTTTGGGAAGCTGAATCCACAGGAATAGTCAAAATGACAGTACCATTCTCAAGAATCCTAAACCTAACCGTGGCCACAATGCTGAATTCAGCAAATACCTGCATTCTGGAGTGAGAGGTACAACCCCACTACCTCTCAGCATAATCCAAGCTATACTCCTCACCATTTCTTGGCAAACTGATGCTGAATATGCAAGAAAATACACAGTGACACCATTCTCGATCTCAATCTGAACCCTACTCCGCCTTTTACCCTTACACTCTCATGCCCACTCCACCTACATTATACAACCTTCAGATTCTTACTCGGACCCGTGAAACTGACAAGAGAACGGCATGACAAATGCACAGGAATCGCCAAAACAACACTTGGACTTGTGGTTTTCTGAATTCTGAATGGCAGCCTATTCCAAGGGCAAGAGCCTGCAGGTACCTTAGGCCTAAAACACAGAACATTTCAAAACCTCTTGATCAAGAAAGAGAATCGTGGCTAATACCATATATTTAGTAGTGAAATACAGTAGTGTATCACTAAAACCGAGTCAAAACTCCGCCTCCGTCATTGAGCACACAATCTCCCTGAAGCAGGAAGCCCTGTATGAGGGTATATGCATAACACCCTATTGCTAACTCCAATCCTGACAGTACCCTTCATCCTCACTATAGTTTTGGTAGCCTAATCCACAGGAATACTCAAAATGACAGTACCATTCTCATAAATCCTAACTGTAACCCAAAGTGCAATGCTGAATTCTGCAAATGCCTCCATTCTCGAGGGAGAGGTACAACCCCACTAGCTCTCAGCATAATCTGAGCTCTACTCCTCACCATTCCTTGGCAAACTGATGCTGAATACGCAAGGAAATACACAGTGACACCATTCTCGATCTCAATCTGAACACTACACTGCCTTTCAACCTTACACTCTCAATCCCACTCTACCTCCGTCATACACTCTGCATATTCTTCCTCCAGTCTGTGCCACTGAAAAGACAACTGCATGACTAATGCATAAGAATCGGCAAAACAACACTTTGAATCTTGGTTTTCTGAATTGTGACTGGCAGCCTAACCAAGGGCAAGAGCCCGCTGGTCCCTTAGGCCTAACAAAAGACATTTCAAAACTTGTAGATCATTAAAGAGAATCATTGCTATTATCATATATTTTGTAATGAAATACAGTAATGTATCACTCCCATATAGTCGCAACTCCCCGTCCTTGGTTGAGCCCCCAATCTTCTAACGAATGAAGCCCGATATCAGTGTATAGGCACAACTCACTAATGCTAATTCCAATCCTGACAGTACCCTTCATCCTCACTATAGTTTGGGAATTACAATACACATGAATAGTCAAAATGACAGTACAACTCTCACGAATCCTAAACTGAACCTTAGCCACAATGATGAATTCTGCAGATACGTCCATTCTGGAGGGAAAGGTAAAAACCCACTAGCTCTAGCATAATCCGAGCTATACTGCTCACCATTCCTGGGCGAACTGATGCTGAATATGCATCAAAATCCACAGTGACACCATTCTCGATCTCAATCTGAACCCTACCCCGCCTTTCAACCTTACACTCTCAACCCCACAGTACCTCCATCATACACTCTGCATATTCTTCCACTGAAGCGTGCCACTGACAAGAAAACTGCATGATAAATGCAGCAGGAATCGCGAAAACAATATTTAGCTGTGTGGTTTTCTGAATTCTGATTGGCAGCCTAACCCAAGGGCAAGAGCCTGCAGGGATCTGTGGCTTAACACAGAGGACATTTCACAATCTATTGATCAAGAAAGAGAATCGTGGCTGACACCATATGTTTTGCAATGAAATACAGAAGTGTATCACTCTCAAAGAATCACCAAGCCCAGTACTTGTCCTGAGCCCTCCATCTCCCTGACACATGAAGCCCTATATCAGGGTATATGCACAAGACACTAATGCTAACTCCAATCCTGACAGTACCCTTCATCCTCACTATAGTTTGGGAAGCCGAATCCACAGGAATAGTCAACATGATAGTGCCATTCTCAAGTGTCCTAACCCTAACCCTGGCCACAATGCTGAATTCAGCAAATGCATCCATTCTGGAGGGAGAGGTAGATGCCCACTAGCTCTCAGCATAATCCGAGATACACTGCTCACTATTCCTTGGCAAACTGATGCTTAATATCCAGGAAAATCCACAGTGACACCATTCTCAATTTCAATCTGCACCCTACCCCACATTTCAACCTTACACTCTCACCCCCACTCTACATGAATCATACACTCTGCATATTCTTACTCCGGTCCGTGCCAATGACAAGACAACTGCATGACAAATGCACAGGAATCGCCAAAACAATTCTTGGACTTGTGTTTTTCTTTTTTCTTGATGGCACCGTAAGCCAAGGGCTACAGTCTGCATGTACCCGGGGGCTACCACATAGGACATTTCAGAACTTGTTGATCAAAAAAAAAAAAAAAAAGAATCGTGTCTATTAACATGTATTTTGCAGTGAAATACAGAATTGTGTCACTCCCACAAAGTCACAACTGCCAGTTATTGGCCTGAGCAAAAAATCTCACTGACTGATGGAACCCAATATAAGGGTATATGCACAACGCACTAATGCTAACTCCAATGCTTACAGTACCCTTCATGCTCACTATAGTTTGGGATTTACAATAAACAGGAATAGTCAAAATGACAGTACAACTCTCACGAGTCCTAAACCTAACACTAGCCACAGTGCTGAATGCAGCAAATGCCTAAATTCTGGAGGTAGAGGTACAATCCCACTAGCTCTAGCATAATCCGAGCTATACTGCTCAACATTCCTTGGCAATCTGATGCTGAATACACAATAAAATCCACAGTGACACCTTTCTCGATCTCAATCTGAACTCTACCTCGCCTTTCAACCTTACATTCAGAAGCCCAGTGTAGCTCCATCCTACACTCTGCATATTCTTCCTCTGAGTTGTGGCCCTGACAAGAAAACAGCATGACAAATGAACAGGAATTGCGAAATCAACACTTAGATTTGTGGTTTTCTGAATTCTTACTGGCAGCCTAACACAAGGGCAAGAGCCTGCCGGGACCTGAGTCAAACACACAGGACATTTCAAGACCTGTTGATCAAGAAAGAGAATCATAGCTGACACCATGTATTTTGCAGTGAAATACAGAAGTGTATCACTCTCACAGAGTCGCAAAGCCCAGTCCTTGTCCTGAGCCCAGAAACTCCCTGACACATGAATCCCTATAACAGGGAATATGAACAACACACTAATGCTAACTGCAATCCTAACAGTACCCTTCATCCTCACTATAGTTTGGGAAGCCCAATCCACAGGAATAGTCAAAATGACAGTACCATTCTCAGAAATCCTAACACTAACTCTAGGAATAATGCTGAATTCAGCAAATGCCTCCATTCTGCAGGTTGAGGTACATTTCCACTAGCTCTCAGCATAATCAGAGCTATACTGCTCACTATTCCTTGGCAAACTGGTGAGGAATATGCAAGAAAATCCAGAGTGACAACATTCTCGATCTCAATCTGATCCCTATCCCGCCTTTCACACTACACTCTCATGCCCACTCCACCCCCATCATACACTCTGCAGATTCTTACTTGGACCCGTGCAACTGACAAGAGAAATGCGTGACAAATGCACAGGAATCGCCAAAACAACACGTGGACTTGTGGTTTTCTGAATTCTGACTGGCAGCCTAACCCAAGGGCAAGAGCCTGCAGGTACCTTAGGCCTAAAAAACAGGACATTACAAAACCTCTTGATCAAGAAAGAGAATCGTGGCTATTACCATATATTTGGCAGTGAAATACAGAAGTGTATCGCTAAAACCGAGTCACAACTCCGCGTCCCTCGTTGAGCACACAATCTCCCTGAAGCAGTAAACCCTGTATCAGGGTATATGTATAACGCCCTATTGTTAACTCCAATCCTGACAGTACCCTTCATCCTCACTATAGTTTTGAAGCGAAATCCACAGGAATAGTGAAAATGATAGTACCATTCTCATGAATCCTAACCATAACCCAAACCACAATGCTGAATTCAGCAAATGCCTCCATTCTGGAGGGAGAGGTACAACCCCACTAGCTCTCAGCATAATCCGAGCTATACTCCTCACCATTCCTTGGCAAAATGATGCTGAATACACAAGAAAATACACACTGACACGATTCTTGATCTCTATCTGAACATTACACCGCCTTTCAACCTTACACTCTCAATCTCACTCTACCTCCATCATACACTCTGCATATTCTTCCTCCAGTCTGTGCCACTGACAAGACAACAGCATGACTAATGCAAAAGAATCAGCAAAACAACACTTGGACTTTTGGTGTTCTGAATAGTGACTGGTAGCCTAACCAAGGGCAAGAGCATGCAGGTCCCTTAGGCCTAACAAAAGACATTTCAAAACTTGTAGATCAATAAAGAGTATCATTGCTATTACCATATATTTTGTAATGAAATACAATAATGTATCACTCCCAGAGTCACAACTCCCCTTCCTTGGTTGAGCCCACAATCTCCTAACGAATGAAGCCATATATCAGTGTATATGCACAACACACTAATGCTAACTCAAATCCTGACAGTACCCTTCATCCTCACTGCAGTTTGGGAAGACCATTCCACAGGAATATTCAAAATGAAAGCTCCAATCTCACAAATCCTAACCCTAACCCTAGCCACAATGCTGAATTCAGCACGTTCCTCCATTCTGGAGGGGGACGTACAACCCTACTAGCTCTAGCATAATCAGAACTATACTGCTCACCATTCCTTGGCAATCTGATGCTGAATACACAAGAAAGTCCACAGTGACAGCATTCTCGATCTCAATCTGAACCCTACCCCGCCTTTCAACCTTACAATCAGAAGCCCAGTGTCCTTCCATCCTACACTCTGCATATTCTTCTCCTGTGTTGAGCCTTTGACAACAAAACAACATGACAAATGAACAGGAATCGCGAAAACAACACTTAGGTTTGTGGTTTTCTGAATTCTTAATGGCAGCCTAACCCAAGGGCAAGAGCCTGCAGGGACCTGAGGCCTAACACACAGGACATTTCAAAACCTGTTGATCAAGAAAGAGAATCATGGCTGACACCATATATTTTGCAGTGAAATACAGAAGTGTATCACTCTCACAGAGTCACAAAGCAAAGTCCTTCTCCTGAGCCACAATCTCCCTGACACATGAAGCCATATATCAGGGTATAGGAACAACGTACTAATGCTAACTCCAATATTAACAGTACCCTTCATGCTCACTATAGTTTGTGAAGCCCAATCCACAGGAATAGTCAAAATGACAGTACCATTCTCAGAAATCCTAACACTAAATCTAGGAAAGATGCTGAATTCAGCAAATGCCTCCATTCTGGAGGGTGAGGTACAATCCCACTAGCTCTCAGCATAATCTGAGCTATACTGCTCAATATTCCTTGGCGAACTGGGGACGAATACGCAAGAAAATCCAGAGTGACAGCATTCTCGATCTCAATCTGAAACCTACCCGGTCTTTCACCCTTACACTCTCATGCCCACTCCTCCTCCATCATACACTCTGCAGATTCCTACACGGACCCGTGCCACTGACAAAGAACTGCATGACAAATGCGCAGGAATCGCCAAAACAACACTTGGACTTGAGGTTTTCTGAATTCTAACTGGCAGCCTAACCCAAGGGCAAGAGCCTGCAGGGACCTTAGGCCTAAAAAACAGGACATTTCAAAACCTCTGATCAAGAAAGAGAATCGTGGCTATTGCCATATAATTGTCAGTGAAATACAGAAGTGTATCACTAAAACCGAGTCACAACTCCCCGTCTCTCATTGAGCACAAAATCTCCCTGAAGAAGGAAGCCCTATATCAGGGTATATGCACAAGGAACTAACGCTAAATCCAATCCTGGCAGAACCCTACATCCTCACTACAGTTTGGGAAATGCAAATCACAGGAATAGTCAAAATGACAATACCGTATTCACGAAACCTTAACCTAACCCTAGCCACAATGCTGAATTCAGCAAATGCCTCAATTTTAGAGGGAGAGGTACAACCCCACTAGGTCGCAGCATAATCTGAGGTATACTGCTCACCACTCCTACGCAAACTGATGCTGTATTCGCATGAAAATCCACAGTGACATCATTCTCGATCTCAGTCTGTAAACTACACGGCCGTTCAACCTTACACTGTAAACCCCACTCTACCACCACAATAAACTCTGCATATTCTTCCTCTGATCCGTGCCACTGACAAGAAAACTGCATGACAAATGCACAGGAATCAGAAAAACAACACTTGGAATTGTGGTTTCTGAATTTTGACTGGCAGCCTAACATAATGGCAAGAGCATGCTGGTAAATGAGGCCTAACACACAGGACATTTCAAAACATGTTCATCAAGAAAGAGAATCATGGCAGTTACCATATATTTTGCAGTGAAATACAGAAGTGTATCACTCCCACAGAGTCGCAACTCCCAGTCCTTGGCCTGAGCCCGCAATCTCCCTAAGGATTGAAGCCCTATATCAGGGTATATGCACAATGCACTACTGCTAACTGCAATCCAGACAGAACCCTACATTATCACTATAGTTTGGGAATTACAACACACAGGAATAGTCAAAATAACAGTACCATTTTCATGAAACATTATCCTAACCCTAGCCACAATGCTAAATTAAGCAAATGCCTCCATTGTGGAGGGAGAGTTATAACCCCACTAGGTCTCAGCATAATCCGAGGAATACTGTTCACCATTCCTTGCAAACAGATGCTAAATACGCAAGAAAATCCACAGTGACACAATTCTGATCTCAATCAGAACCCTAACCCGCCTTTGAAACTTACACTCTCAAGCATACTCTACCTCCATCATACGCTCTGCATATTCTTCGTCCGAACCATGCCACTGACAAGACAACTGCATGACAAATGCACAGGTATCGCCAAAAAAAATAATCTTGAGCTTGTGCTTCTCTGAATTCTGACAGGCAGCAAAACCAAGGCAATAGTCTGCATGTACGTGAAAACTTACACACTGGATATTTTGAACCTGTTGATCAAGAAAGAAAATCATGGCTCTTCCCATATATTTGTCAGGGAAATACAGAAGTGTATCACTCCCACAGAGTCACAACTCCCAGGCCTTGGCCCAAGGCCACAATTGACCTTGCGCATAAAGAGCCCTGTATCAGGGTATATGCACACTGCACTAATGCTAAATACAATCATTACAGTACCCATTCTCCTCACTAGAGTTTGGGAAGAGCAATACACAGGAATAGTCAAAATGACAGTACCACTCTCACGAATCCTAAACCTAACCCTAGCCACAATGCTGAATTCAGCCAATGCCTCCATTCTGCAGGGAGAGGTATAACCCCACTAGGTCTCAGCATAATCCAAGCTATACTGTGCACCAGTCCTTGGCAAACTGATGCTGAATACGCAAGAAAGTCCAGAGTGACACCATTCTTGATCTCAGTCTGAACCCTACCCCGTCTTTCAACTTTACACTCTCAACCCCACTGTACCTCCATCATACACTCTGCATATTCTTCCTCTGAACCGTGCCACTGACAAGACAAGTACGTGACATATGCACAGGTATCGCCAAAACGACAGTTGGACTTGTGTTTTTCTGAATTCTGACTGGCAACCTAACCCAAAGGCAAGAGCCTGCACGTGCCTAAGGCATAACACAGAAGACATTTCACAACCTATTGATCAATAAAAAGAATCGTGGCTATTACCATATATTTGGCAGTGACATACAGAAGTGTATCACTCCCACAGAGTCACAACTCCCAGGTCTTCGCCTGAGCCCAAAATCTCCCTGAGGCATGAAGCCCTATATCAGGGTATATGCACAACGCACTAATGCTAACTCCCATCCTGGCAAAACCCTTCATCCTCACTATAGTTTGGGAAGAACAAAACACAGGAATAGTCAAAATGACAGTACCGTTTTCAGGACTCTTTACCCTAACCCTAGCCACAATGCTGAATTTAGCAAATGCCTCCATTGGAGTGGGAGAGGTAAAAGCCCACTAGCTCTCAGCAGAATCCGAGGTATACTGCTTACCATTCCTAGGCAAACTGATTCTGTATTCGCATGAAAATCCACAGTGACACCATTCTCGATCTCAATCTGAACCCTAACCAGCCTTTCAACCTTACACTGTAAACCCCACTCTACCACCACAATACACTCTGCATATTCTTCCTCTGAACCATGACACTGACAAGACAACTGCATGACAAATGCACAGGAATCACCAAAGCTTGGACTAGTGGTTTCTGAATTCTGACTGGCAGCCTAACACAATGGCAAGAGAATGCTGGTACATGCGTCCTAACACACAGGACATTTCAAAACATGTTCACCAAGAAAGAGAATCACGGCAGTTACCATATATTTCGCTGTGAAATACAGAAGTGTATCACTCCCACAGAGTCACAACACCTAGCACTTGGCCTGAGCCCACAATCTTCCTGAGGCATGAAGCCCTACATCATTGTATATGCACAACGAACTAATGCTAACTCCAACCCTGACATAGCCCTTCATGCTCACTATAGTGTTGGAATTAAAATTCACAGGAATAGTAAAAATGAGAGTACCGATTTCACGAGACCTTATCCTAACCCTAGCCACAATGCTAAATTTAGCAAATGCCTCCATTGTGGAGGGAGAGTTAAAGTGCCATTAGCACTCAGCATAATCCGAGGTATACTGCTCACCATTCTTTGCAAACTGATGCTAAATACGCAAGAAAATACACAGTGACACCATTGTGATCTCAGTCTGAAACCTACCACGCCTTTCAACATTACACTCTCAACCCCACTCTAACTCCACAATACACTCTGCATATTCTTCCTCTGAACCGTGCCACTGACAAGAAAACTGCATGACAAATGCACTTGAATCACAAAAACAACACGTGGACTTGTGGTTTCTGAATTCTGACTGGCAGCCTAACACAATGACAAGAGCAGGCTGGTAAATGAGGCCTAACACACAGGACATTTCAAAACCTGTTGACCAGGAAAGAGAATCGTGGCTATTACCACACATTTTGCAGTGAAATACAGAAGTGTATCACTCCAACAGAGTCACAACTCCCAGTCCTTGGCCTGAGCCCACAATCTCCCTGAGGCTTGAAGCCCTATATCAGGGTATATGCACAACACACTAATGCTAACTGCAATCCTGAGAGAACCCTTCATGCTCACTATAGTTTGGGAATTACAACACACAGGAATAGTCAAAATGACAGTACCGTTTTCACAAAACCTTATCCTAACACTAGCCACAATGCTAAATTTAGCAAATGCCTCCATTGTGAAGGGAGAGTTACAACCCCACTAGCTCTCGCATAATCCGAGGAATACTGCTCACCATTCCTTGCAAACTGATGCTAAATACGCAAGAAAATCCACAGCGACACCATTCTGATCTCAATCTTAACCCTAACCCGTCTTTCAAACTTACACTCTCAAGCATACTCTCCCTCCATCATACACTCTGCATATTCTTCGTCCGAACCATGCCACTGAAAAGACAACTGCATGACAAATGCACAGGTATCGCCAAAATAAAAAAAAAAAAAAATCTTGGGCTTGTCCTTTTCTGAATTCTGACAGGGAGCAAACCCAAGGCAATAATTTGCACGTATGTGAGGCCTTACACACCGGACATTCTGAACCTGTTGATCAAGAAACAAAATCATGGCTCTTACCATATGTTTGGCAGGGAAATGCAGAAGTGTATCACTCCCACAGAGTCACAACTCCCAGTCCTTGGCCTGAGGCCACAATTGACCTTGTGCATAAAGCCCTATATCAGGGTATATGCACAGTGCACTAATGCTAACTGCAATCATTACATACCCTTCCTCCTCACTACAGTTTGGGAAGAGCAATACACAGGAATAGTCAAAATGGCAGTACCAATATCAC
>PVIC010054804.1:0-11421 GCA_004025085.1 Thryonomys swinderianus | reverse complement strand
TCTCTGGGAGACCACTCGCATGTCCATGTTTACATCTGCATCAGGCTGTAAATTCTGAAACACAATTACGTATCTCCAAAATACATTAGGCAGCTGATTATCAGAGGGGAGTCTTGATAAAATCAAACCCTTTTGGGTCTAGTACAGGTCAAAAGTGAAATAAAATTGTTTATTATAAAGAAGGCAATTCAGCTGTCTGGATTTTAGGATGATCATAACACTAGCCCTGTATTAATTCCTTCTTTTGAGAGTTTGCCAATTTAAAAAATACACATTTGTACTATAACACATAAAATCTTGCAAACCTAAGTTTCAAAAAACTAAGATAAAATGTCCTGATTTGTTTCTTACTCTGAATATTACTTATAATTTTTGGTGAAAATGATATATGAACCTGGCATTTTCTTTCTTCTATGCTGAAAACCAATATTTGTAAGTGTATAATTTTGTGGTATTAAAGACACTTACAGTGTTATATAACCATCACTACTACTTTTTCTTTTTTTTTGAGACAGCGTCTCATTTTGTAGTTCAGGCTGGCCCTGGGTTCACTATGTAGCCCAGGCAAGCCTCAAACTCACCAATCCTCCTGTCTCCGCCTCCCGAGTGCTGGGATGACAGGCATGAGCCACCATGCCCAGCACTGTGGTATGTGGTATTGATGGCTGGTGGGCGTGAGTCTCCACGCCCAGCATTGTATGTGGTCACTGGGGATCAAACTCAGGACGTTGCACTTGCAAGGCAGGCGCCAGAACCACTGAGCTACATCTCTAGCCCACTACTACTTATTTCTAAAACTTCCTGTTCTAAACAGAAACTCTGTACCTGTTCAGCAATAGCTCCCTTCTCCCCCTTCCCCCAAACCCATGTGACCTCCATTCTTCTGTCTCTTACAAATTTGCCTGCCCTGAGTACCTCAGGTAGGGCAAATCATAAACTATATGTCCTTTTGTATCTGATTATTTCATTACTTGTATGTGGTTTATCATATCATGAAGACTTCTTTGTGTTATAACAGATCAGCAATTCATTCCTTTTCATGGCTGAATAATAGTGTTTGCTCTTTTGAGTTTTTTCACATTGGTTCATTTAATCTTCACAACAGCCTTACGAAGTACATTCCATTGCAGTGGTTATAAAGCACATATTCAACTCATAAATATGTTTAGAGTAATACGAACGGTTATTACCTAATAATCACTGTATGCCAGGCATTATGCTAAACACTTTCACTACCATCTAAGCTTTACAACAGCCATGAAAACCAAATGTCCACTCATCCCCATGCATTGTAAGAGGCAGCCCTGGGATTCTGTCCAGAGATCCTGGTTCTAAAGCGCCAGTCTGAAACACAGTTCTGCCCATACTATTTTCTTGGTATTGCTTCATTCCTTTCTTTCATAGCTCATGCCACCTGTTTTCCCCTGTCTCTCAAAACTCATCTAAAACTCTTGTGCCAACTTTTCACTCCCCTGGGGACCCCTGTGTGCTTATGTAACATTGGAAGCATTCAATTGGACTTTGTTAGTTATTTTAAAGATTTCTGATGGCTAAACATACGCCTTATTCATCCTCTGCATGTAGTAGGTACCTGTCAACACAGTAAGATCTTAACAGATATCGAGTGTATGAATGAGTGACTGGGTGAATGAATCTAGTGAAAAGATACGGTTACCGGGAGATGCTGTGAGTAGGGTCACATATATAACAAGGTATACTCCGAGGGAATTCCAGCGTGCCCTAAAGCAGCAAAGGAGGCCAGGGGAAAGGGCCGAGCAGTAGGAGACCTGTGTGAGGGACAGGAAGACCCTGGAAGGAGAGCGGTGACAGGCTGGAAACCCCAGGAGAGAGGCCAGGCGAGATGAGTCACAGGAACTGTCTGAGTGAGGGAGCAGAGGAGCAAGCGAGGTGGCCCTGGTGAGGAGAGAGGAGCGGGCCGCAGGCCACAGAAGACAGCCGGTGGGGAGGAGATGCCCTTGCACCACGGGTGGGCTCCCAGGCAAGGGGAGTGGAAATGTAAGGCAAGCCCCGAGAGGCAAACCCCAGGCCCAGCAAAGCCGTTGAAGTTGAAACGGCCATTGTGCTCCTCTGACAGGCAAAGCAGCGAGGACCGGCACAGAGTGCTGCCAGAAGAGGGGTCCTCGGCTGTGGGTTCCTGGAATGTGTGAGGTGAGGAGTGGGTATCTGGTGAGAGACAGGGAAGAAGGAGGCCCGGGGAGCAGTAGCTGTGGTAGCAGATAAAAGACCTGCCAAGGGACAGGGAAGAATGGCTGAGCCTCCTGAGGGCTGCGCTCAGCCTGGACACCTGCGTCAGCGGCGACCCATCTGCCCGGCGTGTACTTTCCTTCAGCCGTTCTTTGATGACCACTGGTTCTGTGCAGGGTCAGATGTTCCTGTGCTCTTTAATTTAGAATATGAACATGCAAGCTTCTCGAGGGTCCCCACCTCCCCCGTATCGGCTGGAGAGTTTTGAATCCTGCTCGTATATGACTAGGGAATTCTTTACAATCGGCATTACGCCTGCCAAACTGTATTTGGAGCGCTCTCATTCACACTAAATTTCCTCCAACCTTTGTAGTCAGGGCTACTTCAAAGCTCAGGGGAGGTGCTCTTTCTTACACCCTTATCATCCACGGCCAGAGGAGGTAGGGAGGCTCATATTCCCATTAATCTTGGAGGAGCTGCGCACCATCTGTCCTGCAGACTGGGCTGTAGCCCTGGTTGGGAGGAAGATGGCTTTCAGGCCCTCCATGCCAGCCCTGCATCAGCACCCCTGGCATATAAATCACTGCATCCCTCATGAAAGAGCACTCCTCTGTGGGAGGAGGTTTGTCTCCCAGGCCTCTGCCCTCGGTCCCGAGTTTGCGAGATGTGAGTTTCACATCTGACCTAAACAAGCAGAATCAGCGCATCCTAGAATCTCCAGTACGCTGTAAGGAAGGAAACTCCTGCAGCTTTCAACAGTCCCATGTATGTCCCGGGAACAGTTTCATATAGTATAATATTAAGGCGAGATAGGTAAGAGACTGTAGAAATAGTTTTATAACCTCACCAGGAAATATCCTTTGGACCAAGAGTTACCAAGAAGCCTTCATAGCAAGCCACCACATCCTGATTGTGAGGTTGGAGTAGAATAGTGTTCTGGGGTTGTGGCCCTGACTCACTGGTTAGGAGATAGCTCATGGTTACTCAAAGTCCTGAAAAGGACACCTAGTGCTCATTTCCATAATCTGACAGCAGTGACTTGACTTTGGAGGGCAGAGGTTCTCAATAAATAAGGTATAAGAAACAAGTTCACCGTGATCACTTTAAGTCATACTTTTGATCTCACTGCATAATTGCTTAAAATCCCCAAATTTTTAATGGAAACCTCAGAGGAAATATATAGTATATCCCTCTAACACTTTAAGATCCAAACATTAACAACATTAAAATTATAAACATTAAACATTATAAACATTAAAATTCAAAAGCTAAAACTAAAAGTCCCTTTAAGCAAATACCAAAAAGAAAACAAAAATTCAAAACAAGGTACAAAGAGCACGTAGAAGTTACCATTTAACTAACAAAAGCATTGTAAAGTTTGCTTTGTTCTCTACATTATCAAATACTTGCTGAGTTCCTAATATGTACCAGATATTAAACTTGATACTTGAACTGTATAAAATGTACAAACAAAAACAGAATGCGGCCCTAGCCTCCACGAGTTTTATGTGTGAGGAGACAGGTAACAATGAAGCAGTCTCGAGGAAACTTGTATTATGACGGATTGCCGTGGGATCCAGGAAAGAAGGGAAGGCCAGAAGCAGGCGTGCCTCCGAGGACACAGCAGGTGGCTGCGAGGCCAGAGCGCGTCTCTGGGTGAGGACTCTGCGTCTGTCCCTTCAAGAACGTGTAGGCACAGCTTAGACAGAGGGCCAAGACTAGCAGGCAGAAGAGCACCGTGCGTGGAGCTCCCGCCTCAGAGTGAGCGTGCAGGCCTTTTAGGGAACTTGTGGCCTTTGCACCAGACGAGTGAAAAGAGGAGGAGAGGGGAGGCCTGTGAGGCAATTAGAGACCAAACCTGTCAAGACCCTGTGAGGTCACGCGAGAAGCTCAGGGGCAGAGTGGCGGTTCGCGTTTCTACAGCGCTGCGGTAATTAGCAAGAGTTTCCACAGACTCCATTCTCTCATCCATCTGGCCCCGAACTTTTTACTGAAGGTCTGTAAGTACCAAACACTTTGTTCTGAATGAAGTCCAGTTCCTACCTTCAAGGACAGGAGCAACAGCAAAGTGTGGTAATTCCCAGATAGAGACAGAGAGCCTTTCTTCTCTTTCTTTTCTTTCTTTCTTTTTCTTTCTTTCTTTCTTTTTCTTTCTTTCTTTCTTTCTTCCTTTCTTTCTTTCCTTTCTTTCTTTCTTTCTTTCTTTCTTTCTTTCTTTCTTTCTTTCTCTCTCTCTCTCTCTCTCTCTCTCTCTCTTTCTTTCTTTCTTTCTTTCTTTCTTTCTTTCTTTCTTTCTTTCTTTCTTTCTCTTTCTCTACTTATTTACTTTTTTTTTTCCTTAAGAATCTTGCTGCCTAGTTCAGGCCAGGGCTGAACTTACTGTGTAGCCACCGCTGGTCTCAAGCTCTCTGTAGTCCTTCTCCCTCAGCCTCCCACACGCTGGAATTCCAGGAGTGCCATACCATGTCTGGCCCCAAGACAGAAATCCTAAGATCAAGGGGCAGTAATTTTCTTGAAGAGGGCTTTGAGGTTTAAAGAGTAATCAGCTAGGGGCCGGGTGTAACTCAGTGGCGCCCTTAGTCTACCTAGCAAGCGCAAGGTCCTGAGTTTGATGCCTGGTACAGCAAAAAAAAAAAAGTAGTCAGCGGAGTTCCTAACAGCTGGATGATCAGACTGACACTTGCATCTGCTCACATTATCACCGAGTCCTTCATTTCTTACACCAAGCCGGGTTGCCCTCTACAGTCCTGCTTGGCTACCAGCCCTGCTGCCTAAAAGGTCTTCAAAGTACAGGTTGTTTTAAAGTTTTCTAATTTCCCCTCCCATGACATCTCACCAGTATCATCATCATGGCTTATTTTGTGACTATACAAAACTTCATAATGTAACTGAAAATGCTGTCCCGGTGCTGTCCACTCATGGATCCTTCTCTCGCCCTCTGGGACACCATGCATTAGTGAGTTCCCCTTCACAACACTACAGTTTTCTGACAGCAGCTTCCACATTGTCTTGTAAGTGTTCCCTTAAGCAGGCCACACATTTCTGGTTCCTTGAATCACTGTTTTATTAAATGTAATTTACAGACCCATCACCACAGTTACTCTTGTCTGAATACACCAGTGTGTTATGTTCCCTTTTAAAAACCTGGCAGCAGCTGGAATTACACACAGTATTCCAAGTGTGGTCTAACCACCTATTACCTCCCTATGCTTCCATTAATAAAATAAAAGATTGAGTTTTCCTTTTAATAACATATTCAGACCATTTGTTATTATTAAACTTGTGGTCAACCACGTTCTCCAAGTCTTTATCATATGACTTGCTATACGGTTGACTTTTTGAACTCCGTGACAGCACTTCATATTTATCTCCCAAAAATTAAGTCTTATTGCTACTGGCCTAGTCCACTGTGTTGAAGTTACTTTTAAAAAATTGTGATGCTGTCATCTAATATATTAATATCCATAGTAGCCTTAAGTCATTTATAGATGTGGTATGCATGTGATCTACATATTCATCTCCATTATAAAGTCTTTGAGGGCCAGAGATTTAGCTCAGTGGTTCTGGCACCTGCCAACCAAGTGCAAGGTCCTGAGTTGATCCCCAGTAACCACATACAATAATACTGGATGTGGTGACTCACGTCCACCAGCAATCAGTACCACATAGCATAGTGCCAGGAGTGGTGGTTCATGCTTGTAATCCCAGGACTCGGGAGGCAGAAGCAGGAGGATTGCTGAGTTCGAGGCTTGCCTGGGCTACATAGTGAGCTCAGGGCCACACTGACCTACAAAGCAAGACCCCGACTCAAAAAAAGGAAGACTTTGAACAGGACAGGTCCATGGCCTGCATGAAGTGGGGAATCACTGGTTATTTCTCTCATGTCTGGGTTCAGTCATCCAGAACAAGGAAAACTGTATTGTCATCTAGCCCACAGTTCTTAATTTTTAAAATGCATGCAAAAACACTTTTAAGCTAAATTGAGAAAGATATCATAAGATATCTTGTCTATAAGAATATCATAAGAGCCGGGCGTGGTGGCTCACACCTGTAATCCCAACACTCGGGAGGCAGAGGCAAGAAGATTGCTGAGTTCCAGGCTTGCCTGGACTACATAGTGAGCTCAGGGCCAGCCTGAACTACAGAGCAAGACCCTGTCTCAAAAAAAAAAGAATATCATAAGATATTTTTTAAACACTTCAACAAATGAGGAGGCAATACGTGCTTGGTCCATGGGTGCACGTCACATGGTGGTAACCCCAGCACTGATGCGTACAGCACCAGCGCGCCACTGTCAGAGCCACCTCTGGCCTTCACACAGGAGCTTCACGCAGAGATAAAATGTCAGTCTAAGTGAATATCAAGTTCATCAAACGTGCAGCTCAGGTATTTTTGGCTTCTTGATTACTTTTCTCACTTTCCCCGCCCCTGTGCCAGATCCAGAGCAGTTGGCAGCAAGTTGGCACCACCTCCTAATATCTGCCAAGTGCCCTGGTCTACAGTCTTCTACATGTTTACAGTTGGTTCTGGCTGAGTCACAACTGTTTCCAAAAATACTTGGGAGTTAGAATCTCTCTTAAATGTTTTTTTAAAGTTTACAAGGGAAAAATTACATCCAGAATCTCTGCTCTATTCTTTCATCCCTGTCCAACCTTTTCTACTTTATCATTTTAGAAATGTATTTCCCTTCTTATCTTCTCTGGGTGATCTAATTCATCTCATAGCTTTGGCTACCGACTATCACCTTATCACTCCCAGATATGTCTCTGTCTCCCTCTCTCCCTCTCTCCCTCTCTCCCTCTCTCCCTCTCTCTCTCTCTCTCTCTCTCTCTCTCTCCCTCTCTCTCTCCCTCTCTCTCTCCTCCTTCTCCTCCTCCTCCTCCTCCTCTCCCCCTTGTATTCCTTCTAAACTCCAGTTTCCAGCTACCCACTAAGCGTCTCACCTGAAGAACCTACAACCACCACAGACCCAAAGTGTCTGGAGCTAAGATGATTATTTTCTGGACACCAAACCAGCTTTTCCTAGAATCTCTGCTTTATTTAATGTCATCACTATATCTCAGTACAAAAGCCTTAAATAATATTGATATAAATTTGTATTGATCCATATTTTGTCTCAAGAACTCTAAAGATATTATCACTAATCCCTCTGTCATATCCATTAAAACTAAGTGCTATCTGCCGACCAGAGATTTAGCTCAGTGGTTCTGGCACCTGCCCCACAAGCGCAAGGTCCTGAGTTTGATCCCGGTAACCACATACAATGCTGGGCGTGGTGACTCACGCCCACCAGCAATCAGTACCACCCACACACAGTGCTGGGTGTGGTGGCTCACACCTGTAATCCCAGCACTCGGGAGGCAGAGACAGGAGGATTGCTGAGTTCAAGGCTTGCCTGGGCTACATAGTGACCTCAGGGCCAACCTGAACTATAAAGCGAGACCCTGTCTCAAAAAAAAAAAAAAAAATTGGAGGAAAGGCCAGTTTGAATATTTCAATAACAGGGATGTTAGGTAACTTACAGTACTGTAGTGCTTTATAACTCCCTCATGAGTATCCCCAGATCTTCACAAGTAGCCTGTTAAAAGAAAAGAGACAAAGGGTAAATGGAATAGACTCTCAAAAATACATTCCATGGGGCTGGGGATTTAGCTCAAATGGTACTGCGCCAACCTTGGACACGCAAGAGTCCAAGTTTGATCCCCGGGACCGAAAAGAAAAAAAAAAAAACTTTCTTTATTTCCCATGTGTCCATATATGTATATATAAGTCTTTCTTGTTTGTTATTCTAGTTAAAGTCTAAACGCATACCACCCTGAATGTGCCCAGTATTGTCTGATTGTAGTTAAAAATAATGTCCTTAGCGGAAGGCAAGAGGACCTGCGCCTCGGATAATCTTATCTCACAACAGGTGAGACAGAACTTCTGATGCAAGTGTTCCCACGCAGATACAAGCGATAAAACAAAGGGGATCTCCCAGACATTCTGCGGTTAAAACAGCCAGTGTTTTACTCTGTGGTGCCTCGAGCCTTCCACACACACGCCCCATAGCACTAGTGCCAAGTGAGGAGGGTACAGTAGAACTAGTGGTGGCGTTGCACGGGACGGGCGAGTCTGTTCTGTGATGATGGACAGCACCCCTCTCCTATCAGGAAAATGTCCTTTAATCCAGCCTTTTTCCCAAATCTCTGTCCACCCTCCCTGGTGCTAAGCAGTCACTGTATCACATTGAATCCAGTAATTCTGAGGAATGATCAAGGGTTGATACGACTTCTTTTGATCTCCAGACCTGTGAGCTGATTTGCTCCTCCTCTCCCTGCTGTTTTACAGAGCAGGATAACAGTAATAATCTCTCCAATCTGGAAAGGGGGGGAGAAATGAAAAACATATGCCCATAGCAGTTCTGAATTTTTTCTCACAATCTACTGTAGGGTTTATATCCTTGGAAAAAAGAATTAATCTTTGAGCCCTGCTTCTACTCTTGGGAGCCGATTTACCATTGTTCTTCAGCTTCCTGGAGAGACCTTTATAACAGTGATGCAAATCATTCAGAGCTTTCAGTGACAGAAACAGTCCACTGTGGCACGCAAGCCATAGCTTCACCACCACTGCTCTAGAGATCTTCCTTGGCCACTTGAAGCTTGTATCAAATATCTTCAGTCAGGTTAGGTCCATGAGTATATTAAGCCATAATTATTTCTCAAAAACTAAGTATTCTTCTTAACTTTATGATTCCAGAGAATTCCATATCCCTGGCCCTTTTTAAGACGTGTGTGTGTGTGTGTGTGTGTGTGTGTGTGTGTGTGTGTGTGTATTTTTCTTCTGTCTACTTTCTTTCCTCTTTCTCTGAATTTAAAAGAGCTTCTTTCGGAAATATATGCCCTTAATCTGAATTTGAATCACTTTAGCAGTTAAAATCTTTTAACAATATGGTGCCAATAGTTAATACCAAGGTGATTAATCTATGTTCATGTTCAGAGGTTTTCAATTTTATCTCTTGCGCTTTGGGCTAACATAACAAAATGTCATCGGCTATGTGGCTTATAACCAACAGAAATTCACTGCTTGCTAGTCTAGGAGGTCCAAGATAAAGCTAGCAGCAAACTAAGTATTTAGCCAAACCCCACTTCTTGGTTTGTCTATTACTGTCTTTTTACTATAGCCTTACATAGCACATGAAGCAAGAGATTTTCTTGAATTCTTTTTTTTTTTTTTTTGAGACAGGGTCTCACTTTGTAGTCCAGGCTGGCCCTCAGCTCACTATGTAGCTCAGCCAAGCCTCAAACTCAGCAATCCTCCTGCTTCTGCTTCTTGAGTGCTGGGATTATAGGCATGAGCCACCATGCCTGGCTTCTTGAACCCTTTTTATAAAGACAGGGATCACCTAGTAGTTTCATCTGGCAAGGTTAGGATTTCAACATACAAATTTATATAGTATATAGCCATAGTAGGTTTTGAAATATTTCTAATTTTGCAAAGCCCAGTATTTTGAGAATCTCTCTATTCTCTCTCTTTTTTTTTTTCAAACTGGCTCATTCTTTCCTGGGGTCATCTCTTCTTTATAATACATTGGTGGGTACACCCAATAGCAGCCAACACATTACCGAAGTTTTGTTTTCAAACATCATCTTCCAGAGTTACAGATTTATTAGGTTTACGCTTTACTTTCCAAACAGTCTCAGATAACAATTTTTCTGAATGTTTTGACATTCAAATCAGGAATCCTCATTTTTATCATTAGCACTGGCCATTTTTACTTCATGATCCAGGCCCTCATATTTTTGGTTTTTGCTAAAAACATGTATATTGGGATATATAAATAATCATGTAATGGACAGGCTATCACAAATAACAAAGCAGGAACCATATGTATTTTTCTTTCCCACTTAGGTAGTATGTTAAGCTTTGTATGAGCACAGTAATGTTCATAGTCTAATTTGTGATATAGACTCCTTTAAAATGTATTTTTGCAAAAACAACCCATTTGATCAGGAGGCAGAGGCAGGAGGATTGCTGAGTTTGAGGCTTGTCTGGGATACATAGTGAGCTGAGGGCCAGCCTGAACTACAAAGCAAGACCCTGTCTCAAAAAAAAAAAAAAAAAAAAACATTTGAGAGATGTGTTCAGTGCTCGCTTCGGCAGCACATATACTAAAATTGGAGAGATGTGTCCATAAAGAATATAGATACAACAAATTGACACATTCTTGCTCTCAAGAGTTTCCATAATCTAATGAATGAGTTGTGTCTATAAATAGCCAACTAATATGCAAACTAAATAAAATTTGTGAAATTTGTAAAGTACAATTTGAGTGCTTTTAGAGTATAGGAGTAGATTTCAAACCATAGAAGGGAATAGAAAAATTAAAGAATATCTTCAAAGAATAAGGTATCCTTTCAGCTATATAAAAGATACACAGGACTTTGAAAAACTTATATAGGGGAAAAAGTACATTTTACACACAGGAAGTGGTGAGCAACACAGTCTTGTTTTGTAGTTCAGGCTGGCCCTGAACTCACTATGGACCTCAGGCAAGCCCCAAACTCACAGTAATCCTCCTGCCTCTGCCTCTCAAATGCTGGGATTACAAGCGTGAGCCCCCACACCCAGCATTATGGTGTGATACTGATTGCTGGAGGGCATGAGTCACCATACCTGGTATGCCGGGTATCATTGTATGTGGTTACTGGGGATCAAACTCAGGACCTTGTGCTTACCAGGCAGTCACTAGAATCACTGAGCTAAATTTCTGGCCCTTGAATGACCTTGTAACAGTTGAGCCACAGGCGGGGAGTAGAGAGAGGAAAGAGATGATGTCCATTCCCCTGGATGAGCAGCATTTCTGAGAGAGGAACTATTGCATGAGAAAGAAGCCCTTCAAGTGACCTTGAAATTGCTTCTACACATGAGTCTGTGACTCTTATGGGGGGAGGGGGGTCTGTGTATACTCTCTGGTAAACTCTTTCTGTGGTGAGAACTAGAACATGTTGATTGCTTATTAAGAAGTACCGAGTTTTACATTGGAAAGACAGATGTACACCCTTGTTCATAGCAGCTCAGTTCGTGATAGCTCAATCTTGGAAACAACCCAAATGTCCATCAATTGGAGAGTGGATAAAGAAGATGTGGTTTTTTTACAAAATGGAGTATTACTCTGCCATAAAGAATGACAAGATCGATCCATTTAGGTGCAAATGGAGACATCTGGAGGATATA